>JAMKQA010051433.1:0-36448 GCA_024699735.1 Posidonia australis | reverse complement strand
ATTAAAAGTCAAGCTTTTTGCATGGTTAGTAATTCAAAATAAGAATTTGACAAAAGCAAATTTGTTGAAAAGATCATGGACTGGATCTCCATTATGCACTTTTTGTTTAGTGAGCATTGAACATAACAATCATTTGTTTCTAAATTGCTCTTTTGTTAGAAAGATTTGGGACTTTTTGTTGGCCTCAGCATTATATCCTGGTTATTTTTCTGTGGCAGAATTATTTTTATCTGCCCCTAATCTTAAATACTATTTGCCTTACTCTAGGTGGACTATGTTGCTTCAAGTCATCCTCTGGCTGATTTGGAAAGAAAGGAATAATAGGATCTTCAGAAATTCATGTAAATCTGCTTCTGCTATTATTTGTGATCTTATCTATTTGATGAATCTCTGAATAGATAATCTTGTTGCAGGATTTGAGAAAGAGGAGATGAGGCAATTTATGTCTGCCATGGCTTCTCAACTAGTTGACTCCTCCAATCTTTCTATCCCCTCTTCCTCCAGAATCCCTTCTGGAGCTGAATCTATGCCCCTTGGCGACTCAGGGAGAGGAACTCTGCCCCCTGATGGACTCTAATTCTCTTTCTGATAAGCAATTACAGTTTAGCATCTTTGGTGTAATTTTTGGACACTATTTTTTGGGCTGCTTGCCAATGGTGATGTAATATTAAATACAGTACAATGTTTTTCTTACCTGGCATTTAAAGCCGATGAAATACATATACCTAAACTTTTACCAAAAAAAAATATCTCTAAAGGGTCATATGCAAGGCTTAGGTTGAGATTTCAAGTTGAGTGTTGATAGAGTCAAGGATGAGAGTCCCTAGGTGGCCTGAATGCAAAGACTGGAGTACTGACAGAATCAAGGGTTTAAATTTTCCTAAATGACCCAACTATCGAAGACGTCAATAGTGCGTACCTTGTGACAGTTGATTAGAACGTGATATACACGTACCTTGCTTTGATGTTGTCCTAGAGTAGACAGTTGTGATGGATTTTCAGAGAAAAGGGACTCAAGAAGGGTAGACTCCTTCGCAAGATGGTTTGTTTGCGGCAGTACAATGTGCTTCAGCAGTTATTTGTGACCGATGTCGGTCGCTTGGACTCGAGTGACACGATACATGTGTGTGTGTCTGTTTTCTGTAAGTAATAACACATTCTGGCATTGTTGACTAACTAATTCGCACATTGACTATGTGGGTTCAAACTATGTATTTTGAGTTACTCAAAGAAAATTAAGTGTTCTATAATGTATTGAATTTTCAGTATATTTATAGAGTTTTTGGATTCATACTTTTGTGATAAGATACATCGTATTTTTTATGTCTCGGTTTATTATGACTTTGATATTTAAAAAGTACAATGCATTCTTACTTTGTACACAATGCACTCTTGGTTTGATAATATGTACCTGATTTCAATAGTTTCAGTTTGAGTGATTTTGAGATACATGTCTCAAAGGTTATATGCATACTCTTCGTTTAGTTTTAGTTTTCTGTGTTTTGCTTCTTGATGCATACTCTAAGAATAACCTTGTCGATTTTGAAGGTGTATAGGTACGTACAAAATATAAACAAAAAAAAATCATGAGTAAATTCACCTAATGCATATTGATGCGTTGTATCATGTTCCGTGCAGTCAACATTCATAGGTCATCACAAATTTAATCATTTATGCACAATTACTCTAAAAATAAAAACAATTGAACGTAAATGTAGGTCTTTTATGCGAGTTAAATTTGCAGACAGTTGTAGTCATCTCATCAGTCATCACTTCTTCCACCAAAACACAACAAAAAGAAATAATAACCCTTTCATGGTTTCATTATAATAACACCCATGAATCTATGGTTAGATATCATTAACCAAACAAACCTATAACAATGATGAAAGATGAACACGTGCTTGCTTTGCATGCATGCATAGATAATAAATAACGTCTTCCTTTCTCCTAATATATACACGTACGAGCAGCGAAAGCTTCCCTACTGCCTCTCCCCAAGTCTGGAGACAGAGAGGGCAGTTGAACGGAAAGACAAGTAGTTGAGATGTAGTTGATGTGCTCCTGTCGCTCCCAAAAGACTTCCATCTTTTTGCTTGTTGAATGTTGACAAAACCCCCAACCTCCTCACCTTCCACTGCCCTTGAGCGTCACATCTCACCCCTACCATAAATACTCATCTCTCTCACTTCTCCCTCTCTCTCTCTCTCTCTCTCTCTTCCTGTTGCACCATGGATCAGAACATCCACGGAGACCACCATGCACCAGTACTACCCACCACAAATCTCCAGCCCTTGTTGGACCATAACTTTCCTGCTCCTGAACAATACCAGCAGCAGCCACCGTTGCCTCCTCTGGGGTTTGATCTCGCTCCGGCCGTCGACTGGGCTGCGGTACTGCTCTCTGCTGGAGGAGTAGGGTTTGAAGAACAACAACTGCTGCTGCAGAAGCAGCAAGAACAAGAAGCAGAGAGGAATCGTGAGATGGGGCGTGGAGCGAAGAAGGCGAGGAAGGGGAGTAGTACACCGAGGTTTGCGTTTCAGACGAAGAGTGTGAATGACATTCTTGATGATGGTTATCGCTGGAGGAAGTATGGGCAGAAGGCTGTGAAGAACAGCAGCAATCCCAGGTTTGTATGATAGTATATATTTATGTTGATATATTGTAATATAAAGTTGGTCTTTTGTTTGCCTCATGTTTTTAGTGTTTCTTTCTTTTTACCCATGAAATGTTTCTGGAATTCTTAAATAGTAGTGCTTTTCATGCATGGAAATCTCAAGGAAACATTAACTTGTCAACATTGAAGAAACGTAAATGAAAAAAGTGTGGCATCATGCAAAGGTTTGAAGATTTTGGGTTTGCCGTTGGAGGAGAAATGGAAAACAAAAATCACCATTAAATTAACGAATTGGAGGATCCAATTTTCAAACCCCATCCTTAAATATAAACTTAACGATAGGCATGTCTATTATATTATTGTTGTGGGAGGGTTCAAAAGTTACTCGCAATAAATTCTAGTAGTATATATAATGCAATCACAACTGAAATTGAAGGGACTGAGCTCTTTGATCATTCCAAGAGGAATTGGAGAGAATCATGAGTAGGTGATTTCTTTTTCATCATTAAGGCAAGTGTACAGTGTTCCAGATAAAAATGTTCATAATATAAGAGTACAGAGTGAAAGCCAAAAGAATATTACTTCCAAGATGAGTGCATATATTGTTAGTTTATTATATCTATATTAAAGGAACTCAAGACCGGTCCCTTCAATGAATTCCCCAAATTTTCTATTGCTATTAATTTTCAATTATTGACAAAATAATGATACATCCATATACTTAAACCACGTAATAGTCAAAAGTAGTCAATTACAAAGAAAATGGAGTGAGACTAACGACACAGTAACATTAGGAGGATAAAATTATTCCCTTTCTATTTTTTAATATATAAAGATTTTAAATTCTACTCTAATAAGGGAAGTAGTATTCCTATTTGTTAGTAAAAATAGGAGGAGCATAAGGAAATCAAGAAATACTTCATTTTCCCTATATAATTCAAAATTCAGAATTATTTCCAATCATATTCCAACAAGGGAAGTAGTATTCCCGTAATGTCTACCTTTTATTTTAACAATTTGATTTTTCTCTTATTGTTTGTGGTAGTTGATATGAATAAGAAGAGCATGAGTGGAACGTCCCAATCTTTTGATTTAAATTCCTCAACTATTAATATTTCTATTACTAATTACTATTATATGTGGCATTCTCCTCTTTTCTCTATCTTGATCACAGTATGTTATTTGTTTCCATCATTTGGGTGAACCATAAGTTATCGAGTTAATTTTATATAAACTCCTGATTTTTCAACTTATTATAAATCTATCCATCACTTTTAAAAATTTAATATCAAACCCTTATATATTCAATTTATTGTAAAACACCCTTTGAGTTCGATTCTGTCAGTTTTCCACTAACGATGTTGGTTATATTAACAGAAATATCCTTAAGTTAAATTTTTGAATAATCTCTTCCATTTTTGAATAATCCCTTGTATTTTTTAAATAAATACCTGTCACTCCCATAGTCGACTGGCAATCACTACCAACCACAACTGAGTGCCAGAGTTGGTTGAATGAAGGGCACATAGGTCATTCTACGATCCCAAATTAATAGCTAACCATGATTACAATCTTAAACCACCTTTTAACTGCTAGTCAACTAACGTTAGGAGTGTTTTTTATAATAAAATGAAAACAAAAGAGTTTGATATTTATTTTTTTTAAGTAAGGGATTGATTTGTAATAAGTTGAAAAGTTAAGAATTTATATAAATTTTACTCTATTTTAATTTTTGTCTTTCAATATACCCTTCTTAAGTGCCCTCACATTATTACGTAGAGTGTTGTGATTGTAACTCATGACCTCTAATCCTTACGAAGATTGTTAGGTCTTTGACTCTTCTTGGTCTCTTCATGTTACTTGAAGCATAAGGTTTTAGGCTTTAACATAAAAAAATTGACATGGTGAGGTGAAAATTAAGCAAAAAATTTGCATAGAATTTCAATGCAAGGGTATAAGTAGTTTTTTTATGTTGATTTGATTGTGGGTAAAGTAGTCTAGAAGTAACAAGTTGCATATTAATTATATGATTAGAGTAAAATTTATATAAACACTTAGACTTTTCAACTTATTATAGATCAATCCCTCACTTTTAAAATAACAATATCAAATCCTTCTATTTTCATTTTATTATAAAAACACCATAACATTAGGCGATGTATAGTCAAAAGGCGACTTAAGGTTGTAACCATGGTTAATGACTAAGGTCTCATTTGGAACTACTTTTAGATGACTTTTAAATGGTCAGTTTCTAACAAATCATGAAAAATCACAGAAACAGTTCCAAATAGGGTCTAGCTCTCTCACTTTTTATAGAAGCCATAGCTTCTAGATGAGGAAAACCATATGTAAATTTATAGTTTTCCAAAAGTTGGCTGAAAGGAATTTCTAGTAGAAGCTGGATAATAAAGTATGTAATTACGATACTGCCTTATTATTTTTGATAAATTACTTAGAAAGGAAGAAAGAGAGAAAAAGAGGATTTGCATGGCATAGATATGTATTTTAACTTCTGATAAAATCTAATTTCTACCAATAGATCTTTATTTATCTAACAAGATCTTTGAAGGTAACTTAAAATCTAGTTTCTATAAAAATTCTCAAAAGTCAGCTTCTAAAAAAAATTAGAATCTCACTTCTGCATTTAGGAGGTTCCAAACGAGGCTTAACTCAAGATCGTGAAATGGCCTATTTTCCCTTCAATCAACTTCGGCCAACTCCGTTCGGTTACCAATGGCCAGCGTTGGTCGTCAATCGACTCTAGCAGCGATGGTTGACAATCAACTCTAGCCAACTCCAGTCGATTGTGGTCGATGCTGGTCGATAGTGGTTGCCAGTCAACTCTGGCCAACTAACTTTGGCAGCTAGTTGTTGTCAACGGTAGTCGTCGATCAACTCTAACGGTGATGGGTATTTATTTAAAAATATAGGAGATTATTCAAAAAATTAACTTAAAGGTATTTATGTCAATAGTTAACATCGTTGGTGGATAACTTACAATATCTAACTCAAGAGGTGTTTTTATAATAAATTGAAATAAAAGGATTTGGTATTTATTTTTTTAAAGTAAGGGATCGATTTGTAATAATAAGTTGAAAAGTCAAGAGTTCATATAAAACTTAACTCTATTTGATTATTAGTTTTAGACTTACACTACAGTAACTCATTGCTTTTACTTAAAAACTTGAGTTCTTAATTATTGCTTGACACTATAGTACATGGAAATCTAGCATATGTTTATAGTATCGGAAAGTTGAGAGAGGGAACGTGAA
Organism: Posidonia australis; assembly: GCA_024699735.1. Classification (NCBI taxonomy): domain Eukaryota; kingdom Viridiplantae; phylum Streptophyta; class Magnoliopsida; order Alismatales; family Posidoniaceae; genus Posidonia; species Posidonia australis. The sequence continues at coordinate 30,559 of JAMKQA010051433.1, read as the reverse complement.
GACTGAGTCTTGAAAGGTCAACATGGAAAGAACTTAGACAAAAAGATTGAGAAGGAGAATGTTGAAGAATTACTGCGTTTAACAAAGGTGGAGAAAGTTGGTTTTTTTAGGAAATGTGGAGAAATATATTTGGAGTCTGTGTGTGAAGTTCGGTATCAATGGAAAAACTCCAAGGAAAAATAATAGTAACAGATGAATAATCCAGTGAGTCTAATTAAAGTGTCTCAATTTGCTAATCTAACCATTAGATTTTTAACTTGAATGGTAAGAATTCATGTACATCACGATAACACGGAACACGTTGAAAACTTCTAGAATATTAAGGAATAAATTGAATCAAGAGCTTGTCTTTGTGACGTTGGAGAATATTAAGGCTGTTTTAAGGTCTGCAAGATGCCTCACAGGTGGTTCCACCTTTTGCGATATGATTCGGAGGAAAATCTCCAGTCCCGGCTTGTACAACAATGCTACTCAGTTTTTTGATATCTGCTTAAGATCAAGACTGTCCAGTTAACCAATCATCTGCTCTCTTTCTGTGTCATGCCATGCACCTGAAGAAGTTACTATCGCTGCACACATCCAACGTGCAGTGTGAAGAAACAGGTCCAGCGACTAGCGAAGGACACAAGCATCGTCGTCACAACCTACGAGGGAGTTCACAACCATCCATGCGAGAAGCTGATGGAATGCCTTGGTCCTCTTCTCAAGCAATTGCAATTTCTGTCCAGCTTCTAAAACTGTATTATAGATTGAATGAAATAATTGCCATTACCTCTTCAGGTCACATCCATTACATACAAAAAGGTGAACAGTATCTGTGAGTATTGTGGCTTAGGGAATAGCATTGTGACGTTTGTATTAGTGCTGTATTGAACCATGTTAGGAGCATATACCTTTATCTATCTTTTTCACTGCATGCCGATAATAATAGGGTGTAGGCTTGCTGCTCAGAACTCGTAAGAGTCAGAAACTCGTCAACCAAACACCCCAAGAAAACACTTGATGTAGAACTTGAAGATGACACGAAATTTTGGTGATCTGAGAATGTGTACAAGATAGTCTCACTTCATACAACTCCAATAAACTAATATACAGCCATTTCTAGTATAGAACGTAATAAAGCATGGAATCAGCAACCTGTTATCAATATATCAATGAAAGGATTGCAAATCTATATGGTATTCTTTCTATTTTCCAAAGAAATAGTTACAGGGTACTCTTGAGGAACAGTTTAATTACAATCAGAAAAAAGGCAGATTTATTAACCTAAAATCAAAAATAATACAAGAAAAATTTGAAAAAATGTAGACCATACGCTCGATCAGCATCTAGCATATGTTACATGGTACATACACTCTCAGGATGAAAAGTAACACAACAGGTTTAACCTGATAATAAGTATTTGCTGCTACAGCCTTCCACCCAATGTGGTATTACAGATAATACAATCCCGTAATTATACAAGGAGGAATCCAAAATGCAACATTTTGCTCCTATCTTCAACATGTCGTGCGCAACAAATTGTCATGAGCTTTCTAGCGGGATCCCCAGATTCTATATACAAGTTCATGAGAATCAAAATCTCAAAATTGGAAAGAACCCAACTCGTTTCTGTGACCAGTAAGTACAACTTTCCTCCCATCAATCCAATCAAGCCGATATGAAAGATCAAGCTTATGAATCAAGATCCTCAGCTTATCTGTATCATTTGATTCCCGTGCTTTCTCCTGCAAGAGTGATAATTATGGCGGAATATGATTTGCTTTTCACCAGAATACATACCAAGCTTATGTAATGTTAAGCATAACCATAAAGGCAACTAACCGGTGACTTAGATCCATTGCCATGTCCTACCATGCTTGCTATTATACTCTTCCGAGATGAATTAGGTGAAATTCCTTCCCAAGGAGGAACAAAGATGAGTTTGGTACATTGGACAGGAACCATACTTCTACTGAGCTTCTCCCACCATGCAGTACCAAGTGACCACCACCTAAGTACCAATCCATGCTCAGAAAAAGCAACTAGTCCCTGATTTAAGATAGAAATTCATTAGATTACCATATTATAAATTAAAAGAGTTTAGTTGTCTAATTAGATTCAACCAATTCATTGTTTGAACAGAGACTGCCTAGGAGGGAGAAGTTTCTTTCTGATAGGAAAGAAAAGCTTTTACTCAAACAGAGAAGCATCTACCCCTTTTATCATTGTATACCAAAAGATGAAACATATGTCAGAGATTTTGGAAAGCATGAAAGAATGAATTGCGAAACATCTGATGAAATGCAAAGAAACAACAATAATTACGGCTGTAGATTACATTATGTCTTCAATGACTAGAACACTACAATTACTAGAATGCACCGAGAGTACATGTAATACCTCTCCATCAGGTGAAAAGCTCACAGCTGATATTGCTGTTGAAACTGTTGCATCAGATGTTCCAGAAAGAAGACTGGGAAGTCCAGGAGGTCCACTAGCATCCAAAACCTTTATTTTCGCCATGCTACAATTTAGAATTACACATCATAATCTCAACTAAGGAAATTAAAATATCTGCAATGCAATCATCATGTTTACTCCCTACTTCATCAGAGTGACCATTTCCTTTCCTTTTAATTATAATATTTAGAGAATTTTTTCCCTCTATTATGTGTATGTTTTCCTGCTCCTTTACATGTCAAAGAGACCTATTTCCCATACCCACGATGTGTATCATAATGTCTTTAATGCCTTGCACTAGAGTTAATCACTCTTGGCTTCCGTTAATCCATTGTTTACCCTCTTACCTAATGATTTATAAGCCGTTTCCATGGACCTGCAGCAAGTCGTCTGTAAAAGTAAATTCCAAATTGCCTACTGTAATGTTATTTCTTTTAACCAAGTTTCAGAGGTTACTAATAACTTCTCCGGTATGTGCCTTCATGTTAAATTGAATCAACTGAATAGCTCACTGTCGTCAGTACAGTAAAAGTCCAGACTGATTTCCCTAGTCCCTACACTGCTCAATGTGCTTCCCTTGTTGTTGCACTCCTTTCCTAGCATGTTTTTTGTTTAATGTCGAATTTGTGATTTCTTTGTTTACGTTGGATCAGCAGCATGAAACAATTTTGCCAATCTACCTCTTCTAAGAGGTGTCCCTTTGTGGAATTAGCAGTACCCAGGCCTTTTTAGACACAAACCAAAGCATTTACAGCCTTTTCAAACTAATTAAAATCATAGTGTAAAATGGAGCACACAAATCTTTCTCATTCAAACCAACCTTTTTAGGTGTATATTTATTTTTTTATATTTTTTTCTTGGATTGCATTTATTATCTTTCAAAACATAACTATCTCTATCAATTGCCTAATGATCTACACCTAAAGCATAGAAAGATACATACTTGTTTTATATATCTTTCACTTCAATGAGTACTTAACTAATACCATGAAAGGATGACCTCTTTCATTCAAAATGTCCTTGTTATAGAACATCCTCCAGGACCAAGAATGGCTGCTTAAGAAAGATTTTTGCAGCAGATTGTTACCATGCCCTCAATTGTTCTCCTGGTCTGACTAACCTTAAATCTCATTGTTGAGTTTTATCCACTGCTTGATCTAAATCAAGTGCATTTGTAACTCTTCTCTACAACCTAAAAATGAAACACCGGCTCTGTTTTTGTTATTCATTAACTATTGTAAACTATGGGCATCTTCTAGATGAAAAGATCCCAACGAGGTGCACGAGACATGTCACTTAATGATCCCTAATAAAATACCACTAACAATACTTATTGAAATATTTTTATGGCTATGCAATGTTGATTTTATGTTTCTTCAAAAAATTTAGCATTCAGTGTATTTTAGGGGTTTAGCTTAATAGGTGTTGTTGTTATTCAAAAACTTGAAAACAAATAACACAACTCTTACATAAATGTAGATCACAATACTAAATGGATACTCACATAAGAATCCATATAACCTAATTATTTTAACATTCTCCCTCAAACTAGAACATATATATACTTATTGCCCAACTTGTCACATAAATCCTCAAAACAACTTAAGGGTAAGCTTCAGTAAATACCCATTGCTTAAAGGATGAAGTAAAAGGAGTAGATATGTAGTCATTTATCACAACATCTATAACATAGTAGCAATCTACCTTAATATACTTGATGTGCTCATAAAATGGTGGATTATTGGCCATGTAGATTGCTTGGTTGTTACAGTACATTGACATAAGAGATTGATTAGAAAATCCCAACGTAAGCCACATCATAGTGCAAGCAATGTGGGTCATGAATCTGTATTTTGATTATGCACTCAATCTCAACATTATATTCAATTTTTAAGTAGATTTTCTCTGACGTAAGTGTAATATCCAGATGTAGATTTTTTGTCTCCTCTATCTCCTACATAATTGGAATCTAAATATACTTTAATTTTAAGATGTCCATGGTCCTCATAGGTAAGGCATTTTCCAAGTGAATTCTTAATATAGGCAAGTATCCTAAATGCTTCCTTCTAGTGAACCATCCTAGACTTTTACATGAACTAACTAACCCTACTGCATACCATCACGTAAATAATTTTCTCAACTAACCTTCTATATCTTCCCACATTATCAAACTGTTCAAATGAATCATCCCAAATATTTAAATTCCGATTGAAAAGTGTACTTTTCGATTTGTATCCTAGTAGTTTGATTTCCTTAAGCAAATCAAAAACATATTTCCTCTAAAGAAAGGGCTAAACCATGTTTGTTGTGAGTGAACTTTATGTCAATGTTCATTGTAATGAAATGCCTTCAGAGGTATTTCTTTGTTTTCTCAATCTCAAAGATATCACAACTCTCTTTAGATGACAAACTTTGCTCTCCTTATGAATAACATATCCTTAAGGTTGCTCTATAAATACTAATTCTATTAGATCATCATAGAAAAAAAACATTTTTAACATCCAATTGATGCATACTTCAAGATTAAAAGACCACAACAAAGAACACAACTCGAATGGAATTAAGTGTAACCACTAGAGAGAAGGTCTCAACATAATTAACACTAAATGTATGAGTAACCTTTAGTCACCAATCTAACTTTGATTCTGTCTACGAAGCTATCTAATTTGTACTTGATGATATAAACGCATTGACAACCAACAATAGTTGTATTTGCTGATAGAGAAACCAACTACCATGTTCTTTTAGATAACAATATATTTATTTTCTTATCTATTGCAACCTTCTAATATGATGCCTACATAGCCTTTATGTAGTTCCTAGGAGTAAACTCTAAATAAAGAGATAGAGCAAATTGACAATACATAGGAAGAAGGTGATCATCTAAAACAAAATTTAAAATACGATAAGTAATTACATGACTTTTACTTTTACACAAGGCAATTAGAAGTTTTGAATCAGGAGGTAATAAAGATAGATCTGTAGGCATGGCCACCCATAAAGGAATAGTAGTGTAAGTATTAGACACCTAAAAAGTATCAACCGAGATATTGACAAGCAATGGAAGAAAAAGAATACTAGCAGAGTCAATGAATTGTGGAGAACCAAAATAAGGAATGGACTTAAAAAAAGTGACATCAACATAAGTAAATAACTTCCTTGATGTAAGATCATAACACCAATACCGTTGTGGAATCTTAAAGTAGCCCATAAAACCACATTGGAAGACAATTTGTCAAGAGTTAAAATCAACACAAAACAAACACTCCCAAACACAGAGTGACAAGTGAAAAGTGAGAAAATCAGGACATAGTCTCTAAAAAGGAATATCCCTATAAAGAACATACAACATCCTATTGGTAAATAGCAGTCATAACAACACCAGAGACCATGAGTATTTTGATACATTCATATGTATTCAGATTGTATAAGCAATATCTAAGTCATGGAGATGTTTCCTATCAATACCTTATTTGGTTGGAAGGTACAAGAACAAATGGTCTGATGACTAATGCCTTGAGAAGAGCAGTAATTTTCCATACAATGCTGAACAACCGTAAGAGCAAAAATTAGGTTTTTATTTCATTGAAGAATTTTTTATTAATATTAGGAACATGAACACTGTTCTTCAAAAGATACGACTAAATGACTCGAAAGAAATCATCAACGAAAACAATAAAATAACGATATCCTAATATAGATGAAACAAGACAAGACTTCTAAATATCAAAATAGATCAACTCAAACTAACCATAACGTTTACCCTGAAAGATAACACAATGACGTTTACCCAACTAACATGACTCACAATTAAAAAGAGAGAACGATATCCATGGAAGAACAAGCTACCTTGCTGAAGTTTTTGGAATGATGAATGACTTAATTGATAATGCCATAGTAAGAGAAATTCTGAAACGAATGTAGAAGCAACAAGACAAGTGAGAGAATCTTGCCATTACGTTCATGGTCCAAATTAATCTTCTTCCTAGTCTGTAGATTTTAAAAAGTACAATGATACGGGAAGAATGTCACAAAATAATTTTGAGATTTAGTTATCTTATTGATGGATAACAAATTAATTGAAAATTTAGAAACAAATTGAACATTTTTAAGAGAAAGATCTTCTACCAAGGCACTGTGGCTACGATCAATAATGAAAACAGAATAAATAGAGGATGTACTAGATAATGAAATAAAGAGATGTCTAGCACCTATAGTGTGAAATAAAGCACCTAAATCTAACACTAAGGAGTTTCCAAAAAACGCTAAGAAAGCACTAATACTTGAAGTAGTAGCATGTGACACGGTGAGTGTAGTCTGACTCGCCTGGATCTGTAGAAAATGTTCATATTCTATTGAGTACTTTAAACAATAGGTGACTCAAGAGTGAGTTGTACCGGTACTTGAACAGAAGAATTACCATCACCTGTCATCATGTGTGTCCATGCAGGTTTGCCAAACTTTTGCTAACATTTCTCTAAAGCATGGTTTGTATGTCTACAATGAACAATTTTTTCTCCACCCTTATGATCACCACCTAAGTCTCGACAACAACCATGTCAACTATAGGTGCCAACTACAACAGTGATGGTTGTCATGGATGACGCGGATAAAAGTACAAGAATGGAAGACAATGTTGCCGTGGAGATGTGCAGAACATGTGAGAAAATCAATGACAGTGATGGAACTGATTGCAAAAATTTGACCTCTGATCTAACTACTAATTTCTAAATGAAGAGTAACCATATACTTGGCCACAACCAAGCCCTCACAATAATCTTTCAACTACATCTCATTAAGAACCGAGTAGTTGGTAGGTAACTCAATGACAGGCCTTTCACCTTATAGTGAGAATAGTTGCTCGTATGGTTCAAATACACATGATATATTCTTATCATGACTATAAAGTTCATTTAACATATCCTAGGTCCTTTTTGTAGTTGGCAAAAACGAAAATAAAGGAGGATATAATCCTCCATGTTGTTGATTAACCAAGTTCAAACATAGTAATCATTTACCGGCCAATCTCCATATGATAGCTCTTTCTCATCTACGGGTCCTTATTGATGTACTTTAGTTTATGTTGAGCTCCCAAAAAGATCTTGATTGACTAAAGCTAGATAATGTAGTTGGTATTGTTCACTTCACGATTGTTCCAACCAAATTCTTCATCATGTAGAACCAACAGAAGGCTTTGATCTGTCAGCCATGTGAAATAGGCAAATACTCTAAACGAAAGGCAACATGGAGCAAATAAAAGAAGGCACTACACAATGGTAATCATGTCGTCGTGAAGTGGCAGAAAGGAATAAGAAGAATAAAGTCTTCTTCACATCACCATGGATAGAACCGCTATGTTGGTCGACCCTTCCTAGTGGTGGCCTAGGAAAAGGAAGGAGAGGAGATGCCAATGGTGGCGACAAAATAAGAGTGGGAGCAAAGAAGGCTCGCCGGCAACAACGACAAGAGGGGCTAGACGACTACAAGGACGTCAACGACATGTTACTACAATGGCATTGGCAGCGTTGGAGAGTCACTATAGCGGTGACGGATTGTTATAGGGTTTACAGGGCAGGTGAGGGTGAAAGTGGGTTGGTGTAAGGGTTTTGACTCTCAAAACCATATTATTGTTATTCAACAACACAAAAACAAATAACACAATTCCTGCATATATCTAGGAGATCAAAATAGTAAATTAATACCCATATAAAGATCCATGTAGCTTAATTATTTTAACAGGCATTTTAAGGTTTTCTTTTAGCAACAATCCAGAATTTCATTAGAGAGCCAACACAAAAACAGTTACAAGCAAAACCAGAATAACAGAGGATCTATCAAGAAGATAGACATCCATTGAAAAAACAAGAACAAGTTCCAACAAGCAATAAGGAAAAAAGAACAAAAACAGACAATAAAAATTGGAAGCAAGAAACTAAAGCTGCATCTCTTCTTCTCACAGTCGGCCACTGCATCTCCTCTTCTCACAATCACACTACTGCCCTCTCTTCCTTTCATGCTCACCACTGCTGCCCTCTGTTCCTTTCTTTCTCATAGTTGTTACTCCTCCCCTTCCAACCAATGTCCATCCTTATTGCCGACGACTTCTCTGACAGTTGCCTACTTCGACAACATCTCCAATGATCGTCTTCTCTTCTCCTCCTTCCATTAACTCTTGATAACTTCTACTTAGTTTTTAAAGTTATTGTTAGTTGTTATTGTTACTGCTTGACTTTTGATATGTATTATAAAAAACCTTAAAAAAACAATTTTAATTACCACCTAGGCACCTCCTACGTGGCTCATCGCCATGATGCCATGATAACCTTGAACAGAAGCATTAGTCTCAATATCACAATCCGAGACGAAGAGGATCACTCAATATCAGTTCAAAAGACCTTATCCTTCCACTTCACATGAAAAATTCTTTTATTTCTTTCTAATCACCGCAACCACCAAATCACATAGGCTAGCATAAACCACACCATGCCTTTTCGTCCTCCAAGTCTTCCTTTGGCCTTCCACTTCTCCGTGAACAACATAACATTACTATTGGAATAATCCCATATTTAAAAAAGTGAGGATTGGATTTATGGGTGTATATAGGTGAACTCCTCAACTCATTGGCAATTAATTTTGAATTAAATGTCCATATTTCAACGTAGTAGCATAACTAAATGAGACCTAAACAAGTCCAAGTCTATAAACATCAACTTATGTCTAAAAAAGATACTTGTCCTTAAACAACATAACATTACTATTGGAATAATCTCATATTTGAAAGAGTGAGGATTGGATTTATGATTATATATAAATGAACTCCTCGACTCATTGACAATTAGTTTTGAGTTGAATGTTGATATTTCATCATAGTATCAAAGCTAAAAGAGGCATGAATTGGTCCAAATCCATACAAATCCACTTATGTCCAAAAAAACACTTGTAAAACCTAAAAGAAGTCATCAGTGAGGGTTTGGAATAATCCCGCATTAGAAAAAATAAGAATTAGACTTGTGGTTATATATAAACGAACATTTCTATTCATTGCCAATTGATTGTGAACAAGAGTGCCCACTCTGTAAGGATTCCACCAAGCAAGAGCTGTCAATAAAACAATTGAGCTTTTGAAGGAGCCCGATGATTCCAAGTCTGTTTGGAACAATTCAAATGCACTCCCCCACCTTTGAGGACCTGAAAAAGAGAGCTCACAAAGAAAACATCACAATTGTCCTACAACCATTTATAAGAATCAGAGTAAGAAGACAATCCAAAAGAGCCAACAACTCAACAAAATCAAGGAGCTCACCAATACGAAAATCCCTTCTGATCAAACACCCCTTCTGAAACAAACATCCCTTCTGAATCAAACATCCGCTTATAACACTCAAAGATCCGCACAAAAGGCTAAGCAGCAAAATAGAAAAGATTCAAGAAGGGCAAACGCAATGCTGAATCACCAATCCACTTATTTTCCTGAAAACTACACCAAGCACCTCTACCTACCACCCTCTCATTCCACACTTCGTGACCCTCTCCACCTCCAACACACCTTTCCTCTAATTCTCTCCCACTTCCCTAAATGCCATACCCATTTTCCTAGAGGAGTAGGATTGAAACTGTGGAAATAAAAAAGGCCAATGCTTCCTACTCTTTCTATAATGTCTTGTTCCATACCACCATATCAAAGCTCATCAAAGTTCCTTTTCTTCCCCCTTCTCCACAAAAACTTCCTTACGCAGTCTACGTCTATTTTCCATAGAAGTGGGAATTTCGATGGATAAAAAATATATTGAGAAAACCAAGGTCAAAGTAAGTTTGCCACCCACTCATAAAAAACTACCATTCCATTCTAATAGATGTCTTTCAAATCTGTCCACCACTTGTAATGACCTTAGTCGTCACCTTCCTAAAAAATTTACAAATTCTCCTTTATTTTTTTATCCCATCACTAAATCCAAATACAAGTGAACCAAGCAAGTATAAACAAAGTCTCAGATACATAATAAAAAATGCCAAAACATTAATAATTACTCTTTTAACAAAACATCTACCCATCCTCGATGTGCGATTGAATAACTTCTTTATATGCAATAGCAAGAAATCCAACTTCTAATCTGCAACTACAAAATACAAATCATACACACATGAGTAACTATCAAAATGATCCCCAATACATACCCACTAAACATAAAACCAAAGGAAATACAAAAGTAGAACTCAACCATACAAAAGAAACTAGAAGTTGGAAAAATGTATAAGTGGAACATGTAGGTAGGATGTGCCACCAAAATGTGTGGAACTCACAAAGTCAAAGCACCATGAAAAACTCTAAAACAAGTTCTCTTACACCCCCAAACTATCCATCTCAAATATACATACCACAAATCAATACATCTTATCATAAAAACATGCATTCAAAAATCAAAATCAAATCCACTAAAATCACTATACAACCACAAAACCAATCACAAATCAGCCAAAACATGCACACTAAACACGAGAATCCAATGAGCTAGACATTCTGTAGATCCTCTATTAATAGTCTACCAAATGACCCACTCAAGCACTAAGGCACAAAAAACAAAACCATAACATAAGCATGCATGAAAAACTCCAAACATGCTTCACCAAATGGCCCACTCTAATCTACTTGTATTTAGATTCAGTGATATGATAAAAAGAAGAAGAAGAAGAAAATTTGTGAATTCATTAAGAAGGTAACGACTGAGGTTGTTACACCACTAGTCCTTAATCTCCCACTTGATCTTTCCCACACTCAACGAAAGTTCCAAATATTTATATATTTGAAGGAAAAAAGTCAACCTCACAACCTAAAAATCGAACTTCATCAGTAATGACAAAATCATTGCAAAAAACTCTTGAAACAATTGATTTATGAAAGTTTGACTTTTAACCCAAAAATCGTTCTAAACAAACCAAGGAGACAAGTCAAATTTATCATTTGTAAATAGGATACATTACAAAAGACAATTGTATCATCGACATATTGAAGGTACAACACTCTCCGCATTTTACTAAGACAAAAACCCTAAATGTTTCTTGTTTCATCACCTTTAGCACACATATGTCCAAACACTTCAGCAACCAACGAGAACAACAAAGTATGGATCCTCTTGTCACAAGCCACGACCACGCAAAGTATCTCTTTGGAGAATCATTAACAACAATAAGAATTTTGCAAAGCTAATACAATATACCAATTTCGCCTTTTTTGTCCAAAGCCCATACACCTCATCACCTCTTCCAAACAAGTCCAATGGATACTATCATATGTCTTTTCCATATCAAACTTCCACACCAATCTCAAAGTGTTTTGACACATTCTCAATTCAATGCATTCATGCGCTACAATAAAACCATCAAGAATCTGTCAACCTTTAACAAAAGCATATCGAAAATTCATCACCGCTAAAGCAAAATCCAGAAAGAAACCATGAATGCACAAAAAAGGTTGTCCACTCCAGAGAGTGAACAAACCACCTGAGGCACCTGTTAATTCTTTAAAAGGAAATTTATCAAGCAAAATTCCAGCAATGGATCGACAGACTGAGCTATCAATACTTTGAGTTTTGTGTCTTGAAGACAGACAATGTGGTCTTGCCCCATGAACAACAAATTTTACCATCTGACACTTACCTAGGCCCCTAACATTCCAGAAAAGGATCTTCATGGTAACCATACAAACCCAATATCTTCTGATTGAACTTTTTCAGGTTTGCATTCCTCAATTCTTGTCTAGGCTCTTCATTCCAATCAGATATCTTCGGATATCATGCACAGTCTTTTAGGAAAAAGCCAAATATTCTCAAACTCTCTTAGATATTCATCAGACCAAAAATAGACCCCATCCATCCCATGTACCCCACTAATTGCTCTGCCCACCTGACCCTTTCCAGCACTACTTCTCTGTCATTTATAAGCATGTCCTTATTTTCACCCTCTCGGCTCCCACCACTTTCCCCACTGCTTATTTTCGTTCCTGTTACTGCCTGCAAAAGGAGACAAGAACAAAAAGGAGAATAATGATAGAAGAACGCCTGAAAAGAGTCCTGAGAAGGGAAATGCATGATGTTATGATTTGTTACTAATTGACTCATCCTTTTCTTTTTTTTTGTAACGAGGAAACTTAGGGAAATCCCACCAACTGCAAACAATCCCATGCTGACTCTGGGCGTGAGGTGCGAGTAAATCCTCCTTCAGCTCAAGGCTCAGGGAACGGCTCGCATTAACTAGTGAAGCCCGCTAATAAAACCTTAGGTAGACTCCCACCCCGTTAGAGAGTCGAACCCACGAAAATCAGGACTTACGCCTAAACGGGATAAATCCCTGCAATCTGCGGATATCGAATCTGGGACCACAGGGCATAGGAGCACCCCTGATAACCAATAGGCTATCAGTTCACCCCTGGTAACCAATTGACTCATCCTTACCCCATGATAAACTACACTCCATCTTCTAACGAAAACAACTTACACAACTTGAAGTCCCTATCTCCGGCTTCTGCACTCTCCTCTTCAGCAACAACACTCCATTTATACGAAGCATGACCTATGGCATTCTGAACCACATTCATTTCTTCCATACCCATTATCAGAGTTCCATCAACCGTCCACGTTTGAAGAAGAAACAACCGGGGGCAAGGACCTGCTAGCAATAGAAGGACAACATGATTCTCATGGTTGAGCCTGACAACGAATCAGGTCTACTTATACCTAAACCTATCTTTTTTCACGAGTCTATGTTTAGGTCTGAGTTCTAAAATTAAGACCCAGACTCATAAAGATAATAGGTCTGGTCCAGATCTCGGGTCTGATGGATCCTTCAAGACTTTAACGTTTTTTTTTCTACATTAGGAAGATGTGTTGCAAAAGTCTAATAGAAAGATCGAGGTCTACAAATGTTTGTTTGATGCATAAGTGGCTGGGTCCCAAGTTCCAATATGCAAGATGGGTTTTTTACACAAACCTATAACTTTCAACTAAAATAATAATCACATACCAAATAAACTATATTTTATTCGATAATTATATAAGAGAGTTGGCCTAGCCACGTTTCCGAATCCGTAATAGTGATGGATAAGAAGATACTTGAATATTATGATAAGAAAAATTGCTTCCCCACAGCCAAGACCACAATCAATGAAATCATTGATCGATAAAAAGATACTAGAATATTATGATGAGAAAAATTACGTCCCTACAGCTAAAACCACAGTCAATGAAATCATCATGATGAACTAACAAAGCCTAAATCACATTACATATGTAGTTATAAATTAATGACAAACCTCTGTGAAATAGTTGTCTATGTCGACTATCGTGTTATCTGTCCTAGCCATCAAGCGAAAACTTGGGAAGTACCTACCAAGCCAGATCACCATGATTAACAGTAGAAAGACTGATCGACCTGGAAGAGGAAGAGGCAACTGTGACGCCGTCACTTAGACAATCGGGTTGGAGCCTGAAATGGGGAGGTGGAGGAGGGAGAGGGGAGGATTGGAAGGAGGAGATGGAAGAAGAGGACGCAATGACCAATGTCGTCAGCTTAGAAGAGGAAGAGATGGCTATGACGCCGTCAGGCACTGGGGCAAAAGCCTAATAGTGGGGAAGTAAAGGAGGGAGAGGGGAGGATCGAGGGGGAGTGGAGGAGGAGGGTGCAATGGCCAATCGAAGGGGGAGGTGGAGGAGAGAAAGGTGGAGGCCGATGGTAAGGGAACAAGTCAGAGATTTGGGGAGTCCAGAGGCGGCACCTATAGCTGTAGGGTTTAGAGAGATTGATTTTAGAGAGAATGAGGTTATAAAGGCTAGAGTAGTATATATATATACACACACATAGTGGAAATATTATACATTAGTCTTTATATTTAACTTATAATATATTATATATACATCAGATCCATGGATATGGGTCTGAATATTTTTAGATTCAAACCCTACCTAATAAGTAAGGGGTCTAACGGATCTAGATCTATGAGTCTAATTTTCAAGAACAGGCCTTATACTTTACGGATCCAGACCTACAAGTTCAAGTCCAGACCAAACCCATTGTGAGCCTACTCATGGTCCATAGCATCAAAGTCAACCATCAAGGATCGACCAAAGAATTGTCTTACGCACCATGGTTGGCAATGGCACCTAAGATTGTCTGGTTATTGTCCACCATAAAGCCCACACAAAATTTGTCTGCCACTCTTTTCGACCTTAATGATAAACCGTGTACAATCCCCCCCTTGAATCATAAAGCAGAACTTATGAAACTCGACCTTTGCCATAATTGATACTACAGCAATGTCTAAGTCAATAGCAATGCCTTGAGGCATGAACCTAAACCACTACAACAACAGCAGCAAATCAATTGAAGAAGACATCGATGATGGCGTGAACCTAAACCACTTCCATTAAGATACCCTTTCATCTGCAACATGGTTGTTGTCGAGTGAAGAAGGTATAAACAGGACTGGATCCACGAAAACCGCACCCGTGTCAGTGACTAAAGAATTACTTAAAGTGACAAGGGGAGTTACACCTGGGTTTAGGAGCTTGGACCTGACCCACCCTTACACACATGTTGGATGCAGTGCATTGGTTAATTGAAGGGGGCCCACTAAATGTTCATAGCTGTCATTTCCCACTTTTGCACACGGCCTTCATTGTCAAACCATTGAACCACCACTGCCAACTCCATGTCTTCCTCCATCATTTCCATTGATTCCAAATGATCAAATTGTAATGATTGCCGGTGACATCATCTTAAAGGGTAGCTCTGAAGATCCTTTTCCCAAAACACACCAAGACCCTTATTGCCTAGAAACACATCTGTGAAACTCTTTTCCTCAGTTACCCTCTCGTTGATATCAAGATCATTTTTTGCCATCTAAACACTTTGAGGTTTCTTTGAATACCACCTTGTGATGGCCAACCCCTTTTTACTTCCAACACACTCATGGATTCCATCACTCCACTTGCCAATGACCTCTAGACCTCCATCAAAAACATTTCAGACAGGCATTCTCATCCTCCTAGACCACTTTCATGGTCCATTCGATCCAAATTTTTTTATACCCTTTGCCCATCCACTCCCAAATCCCAATAGAAATGGCATCCGCATCAGTTGCATCTTTGGACCCCTGACTTGCTTTTCTCCATACCCACCACCTTTGATTCGTAGTGCATGATGCTGGAACACCACTACCCAGTCTTCTCCCCATGGCTAACACACACACACACACTCTCTCTCTCTCTCTCTCTCTCCATCGCTTTCACCTTTTGCCATTTAACTTATTTAGAAATGAAAAACAATAGCCATCTTAAGTTACAAAAAATAATTACTGTATTTAATTAGCTCTGGAGGACTAGATACAAAAAACAAGGATCTAGCAAATTTCCATATTCAAGTCAGAAGCCCCAACTTCCACAAGACCATACCTTTGCAAGTCGTATACTCTGATGGTGATGCTGTGGATATCTCCAATAGCATCTCCAACAGCCAGTCTTGAGGTGGCCTCATTTAAAGCAACCATGGGAAATACATGTGCAACTTCCCTCAATGCAACCATAGAGCTTTGAAGGCAAATTTTGCGCATCACTGAGTTGGCATGGTCCAAAGTTTGTAAAATGAAATTTATGACCTGCAAATCTGTGCATTGTCAGAGTAATTAATAAATAAATGGAAAGATAAATTTGTAAAAAGAAATTTATGGCCTGCAAATCTGTGCATTGCCAGAGCAATTAATAAATAAATGGAAAGAATAAGCTGTTCGAAACAACAGGAGCATAGCAGTTACTTAGCATCTGTAGATGATATAAAATTTGCAAGATTTGGAACAGAACTACAGATTACCAAGAATTGCCACCTAATCTGGTATTTCATTTGGCATTTTGGATGGTGTAGATGGGACTAGAGGAGTTAACAGAGATCTTATGTTGCTTCCAAATGGATGGAACAGAAACTATTGTTCTTCTTCCTCCTCTCTCCTCTATTCCCTCAAATCACAAAAAAAAAATTCAAAGACAAAAGAAATAAGTTTCACCATCAGTTTGAATTCTAACTTCATTATTTTGAACTTTTATTGGAATTGAAACTCTTACAAACCAACCGGAGCATAAGTAAGAATCTTTCACTGGCACTATGTGAACAGAGGAACAATGTACCACATTAGCTTAAACATGTCTCTCTCTGTCACTCAAACTAGATAACAGATGCATATACATGTAAATATTTAATGCAGTAAATTATCTTGTGTTAGCACCCAATTGCAACTTTAATGAGTTTCATCCTATATGGATCTTAATGGGAACCCTAAGTGGCAGCTTAAATGTGGCAAAGACTATGATTACTTGATTGTGGTATGGTTTAATTGTTGATGGAGAAGAAAAGATGTCAAATGTATTTCTCAAAAGATAGTTCGAACCAATCAAAGGGAATTCATGAACTACCTATCTTGGACTGTAATGAATTTAACTAGGATAGCTTGGTATAGTGGAGTAGTTGATTATCCAAATCCACTGTCAAGTTAACAATTGGTGATTGTGGACAATTTCCTTGTTGATACTTGTGGTGTAAAGAATAAGTGCTGTCCCCGGATATGCATTTATTTTCCAACTCAAGAGAGATATTTGATTCAGTATAGCAGAGAAAATGACTTAAATAAATCTGTACAGCAGAACATTCTCGCATATTATCGACTTTTCTCACGGTAGCTTGATGCAAGCAGTGGAACATAATGAAAGAAAACTGAGTGAAGCATGGATCTGATTTGGGAGAAAACCGGATACTATGAGAAAGCAAAGCTCATATTTTGCAAATGTGAAACATGTAGCTAGATATCTCATTATTACGTAACTGATGAGTCTTAACCGATAAAAACCAGTCATAGAACTCAAGATTTTAAACCAGATAATAGAAATTCATCTCCAAATGTAAATCAACCCACTAAATGATATAATTGCAAAATAGACATGAAGAAAGAGGTGTTGCATTATGGTGTATAAATAACAGCCATTACAGACCCGATCAAGGTATGGAGCCAAGGGCTTTGGTGAACCACGAATGACCCTGATGAGAATAGTGACCGACACCAAGTGAACAGGTGAATCGGATGATGTAGCCCAAATCTGACCTTCAATGACACTTAAAAAGCCACGTATATCAATCATTGCTAGGCTTGGCAGTAGAATCCAAATCAAACTTTCTCGAATATTGATAGTCAAAGCAGTATTTTGTTTTGACTTGCTAGAAGATAAACCACTTAAACATTCTATCTGGAAGAATATATCCCCGATCAATCGAGGTATTTCAGGACCAATAAATGCCTTCCATGTGCTATCCATGCCTTCTGCAAGAAGCTCCACTGCAGTTGAACTATACCGATCATTGATGGACATGACCAACTTAAGTAGGTGGTTCACAACCTGAATGGCAAGTTTTGATTTCACTATGCTAGGATACCAAACAGTTAATGCCGCAGCCACAATAACATGAGAAGCCATTGCATCTTGCATTGTTCCCCCGATGCAAGAAATCCAGTCATGCATATCAAATGATTCCAGCCATGTAACAATGCCAGCTTCCTCAACTTGATCGTTACCATCTGAATCTGGAGAACTATCTCCAGAAGTAGAAATTTTGTTGCAATAGGAATCTTCTTCTGTAAGATTTATGGGAATTGATGAGGACGCAAACTGAGTTCTTTTAGAAGATATAGGACATGGAATAGCTCGAGGGGCAGCACAGTGGAACAAAGAACGGGCAGCCATTCGCACATATTCACTAGGATCTTGCCAAAAACTTACCAAGAGCTGTGCAATTTAAATGAGTTAGTTTTGTGTAGCATCCTATTGTAACTAGCTGAATACATAGTTAAATTTTGTAGCATCCTGCTATAACACTGACATTATCTATGTATATAAATAAACCATCAAATGAACCTAATACATCAGATAAAAATCTTAAAATAAACATAAGGGAGCTCTGTGCTCGACTTTCAAAAAGTGGTGACTATGGGCATATCATCATTCATTATACGTCAATCAACATTTACCAAACCATCCTCATGGGCCTTAAAAGGATAGAAATGTAGTTTAGAAAGTAAATATGACTGCCTGTCATACAATTTTTTCTTAAAGAAACAAGACGTAGTCAAGCATGATCGCCCCAGTAGTTTTTACAGAAATGATAAAGGGAGATTTCACTGCAGTTTTCAGAAGACAGGTGCAAGGATGTACTGCTCTAAATGGCTCTACATGCCAAATCAACAAAATTCATTTTAAGGTCCGTTTGGTAAAACTTTTAGACAACTTGTAAGTATATAATTTCTCCCTAGAAACTACAATGGTCCAACAATTCTATCAACTTCTTAAAAACATGTAGCTTTTAGAATAGTGATTTCTTCACATTTCCAAAAGCTGAAATATAACAACTTCTAACCAAAAACTAGTTTCTATATTTGGATTCAAAAGTTAAAACCCTACCAAATTGACCCTTAGATGAGATTGATTACCCTATCCTTCTTATCAAAATTTACCTCAAGTGATGGAGGTTTTACATCAGGAACTTCCTCTGCAAAAGTTCGGGTGTAAAATGCTGCCAAGGCACTGAAACAGATGTAGTGAGTGACAAGATACACGTGAAGACTAATTATATATTGGGAAGATTGTCCAGTGTAACAAGTCTAGGTTGTGCTTTGTACCTACTAGCAACTGAACCAGAGTGAGACAAGGTAAATAGGCGCTGAGCAAGCGAAACTATCGTCAAAGACCGCATAGCACAAAACTCCGATGAAGATTTCCAAAGCTGAAGATTTTAAGAACGATTCTTAGAACTTAACAAAAAGATACGAAGAAATCGGAAGTTTTACATAAGCTTAAGGAATACCTGAAGAGCAGGACGCAGACCAGGAAACATGAGCATCATAGAACCTCTATCCCCAGGGACACCAGACGCTACAATTAAGCCTTCAGGTCTGAGGATATTCATTTCATCCTTCAGTAATTTGTCAAGCTCCAAATTAGCATCCCACAAGTGCAGCAAAGCTAAGCTGAAGCGTATCAAATATTCTTCTGCTGATTCTTTTTTCTGTATATTACCAGCCTCGTGCACGATTGAAGTATCTTTTGAGAATTTTCTATGCAAATCCAACTCATTTACTTCATGATCAGATTTAAGGGTGTCCACCTTATCGCTTAGTGGTCCAGCCTGCATATGTGTTTGATGCCGAGACACTAGAGATGCAAGATCAAATTTAAAAGCAGCAACTCCAGCAAAAGGACAGGAACATTTGATGGAATGCTTTCCCTTGTGAGAGCCTGGCTGCATCAAGACTTGCTTTGCTGAGCTGCTTCTTGCAGCATCATAGCTGGGATTCTGCATTATACTTGGGACTTGTGCTATTGCTTTACTGCCTTGTGTTAGAGAACCACTTGAATCAACTACATTTGTGCTTCTCCTTTGAGATCTCCCAAATGTTGCTGTTGTAGTACCGTTCCCTTTCTGAAGCACTGGTACATGAGAGTTTGATACACTTGCATCTTCAATCACAGGTAAATGCAGTAATGATGCAGAAGTGCTACCACCTAAAATATTGCCCGTAACTGCATTAATGCTGATGCCTCTACAGAAATAGTCAAACACCAAATAAGAAACGATACCACGAAAAACCCTCTCCCTCGCACCTGTCTTTACATCCCAGAGGTACAAAGAGGTAAATGCATTGGATGGTGAAGACAAATTCCTACATAGGCAAGCAATATACCCTCTTGAACTATCCCAAACAACCATAGATGGGTAGCAAGGATGGCCTGGAAACATTCTCTCTACACGCAAGGTCTCAAGAGAAACAAGAGCCACACAACAATCCTCCCCTACAGAAAGGAAACAGTTACTCCAGGGAGGGTCAGTGCAAGGTGGTGGAAGAATAATTTGTTTAACAGGACCCACATGATGGTGCAGTACAAAGACCAGAGCACCATTATCCAGATTCCAGAGACGAACTGTACTGTCTAAGCTTCCTGAAACCAACACTTGGTGAAAACCATGTTCAATTGATGTGTCCACCATATGGTGAGCCGCTAAGCAAAGAACTGCACCTGTATGACCTATAAATGATTGTTTGGATACAAGTCGCTTAGTATACTTACTTACATTTCCGCCAATGGAATTAAGCTCAGCAAATGATTCCCGAAAACAAATTATTTCTATGTAACCGCTGTAAAAACCGTAAACAACGGCATATGGGGAATAGAAATCTTCAGAAAGTACCATTGACGATGACACAGCCTGTTCATTCTCAAAGTGGCTGATGCATTCACCAATAATAAGATCTGCACTTCCAGATGCAGAACTCTGCACCTTTTTCAATTCCTCCTTATTAGAACATCTCATAAGCCTGTCTTGATCAGGGTTAGAAGAACCATGCTCAAGCCAACCAACAGCAAAACTTCCCTCACCAAGCAGCTCATTGACGCAAAGACTGCCAGGGTTGCCACAAGCACTTGCGTATAGTTCTCTCCCTGATTCCTTGTCGCAGTGAAGATATGGCATTGGAATCTCAGGAACCGACCAGATTGTGATGTGAGGCCTCCATACCAATGAGCCTCCTGCAACATATCCTATTGACTCTACACGGACAATACTATTATCTAGTCTGCTAAAATGAATAAATCTTTTCACACTGGATCGATCCAGAGAGCCTGGGATCTTAGACAGAGGCTCAATGTACAACTCAATGTCCGAATTCTTAATTGTAGCCCTCATTGCATATGAAATTGCATCTCCCATGGAATTCCATATAACCAGAGTTTCCATGGTCCCTTCTGCTGGATCCTGATCATCTAATCTATGACTCAATTTATCATTCTGGAGAAACATAGACCCCACAAACTGTAAAGGAGAACACTGTTCTTCACTGCAGAAAGGAACGTCCTCCAACGAAATTTCACCAACAACTTTACCAGTCAGTACAGACTTAAAAATGCAGTGAGTTTCAAAAACAAGAACTAAAATCCTGCCTTTTACCGAAACCGAAATGGCATCAGCTCCATCATTCAAAATCTCTTCATAAACCGACGACATCGTGCTCGACGAACTACTCCTGCACATAGCACTCCCACCACTCCCCTCCTGTTCAGGCTCCATCGCCACCAACTGCACCTTCCCAACAGCATCAACCAAAGCGACAACCTGCTTCTTCTCCACACCCTCAAAACCCCTAACCACATCAACACACCTCAACTTCCCAAGCGTCGATACCCCATGAAAAACAGTCCGAACGATACTCAACGAACACGAATCCACAACCAAAACCGCAACTTTCGAACCCTTCCTACAGTTCCCCTCCCTCTCGACACCTCCTCCTTCCCCTTCTTCCACCCCATGAGAACCGGAGGAATCCGCACATACACAAGAAACACAAATATACCTCTCTTTTTCCGGGACCGAGCCCAAGACACACGGTTTCCCGGCCCAAGGCGGCAACTTTCTCCTCCGCTTACAGTGCCCGCTCCCTCTACTCCACACGCAGAGGACTCCGTCGCCACACGCGCTGAAAAGTGCCCACCTTCGACCAGAACCCGACGCCTCCTCCTCATTCTCGTCATCTCCAACGACGGGCCTGCAAGTCGTCAGATCAGCGATGGGCGCGGCGTGCCCGCAAAGCAACGCCATTGGCCACGCCTCCTGCTACAAATCTACATTTATTACCAGTAACGGTGGTGGAGGGAGAGGGAGGGAGGTGAGCGCAATTGTACCTTTTGGGTAGTTTCGAAGTGCCACCAGACGATGGAGCCATCGGATCCGCCGGTGTAGAGGGTGGGGGGGTCGGAGAGGACGGTTGCGGCGGTGACGTTGTGCTGCGGCGGTGATGTCGACCAGAGGCATGCGATCGATTGGCATTTCATCGGGGTCTGATGGTCTCCTTCTCCAGTAAGAGGAGGGAGGAAGGAGGGAAATGGGGCGGGCGCTTGCCGGAGGACTCGTGGCGGGGAGGATAATCGGGCGGGAATTGGGATTTACTGGAGCGAATGGTGGCGATCCGACCCGGTAACCTATCTGACCCGTTTCCAGATATAGATCACCGAGAGAAGTCCAAACACAAACGAGTTGAGATTTGAGAATCACAATTGGTGAGGATAATTGAAATGTGCTCTTATATAAAAATAAATTATTTTTATAACTAGTAGTTTTAAAAAAAATAATCTTTATAGTTTTTAAAAGTTGATGTTTTTAAAAGTTTTAAAGTACACAAAAAAACTAACCTATTGAAACAGAATAATGACCTTATAAGATCCTGACCTACTTAGTAAAAGTAGGACCCAAATTTCAATCGTCTATTACACTTATATACAACACATCTTAGTTATTTATTTTGAAATGGTAGTTATTGAAAATAAATGAAAAAAATACAATCTACGTCAAATGGACACATTGAACTACTTCAAACTAAGTCAACAAATTCAAATTTATAATTACATCAATTATGGTGCATAATTTTTTCTTCTCTCTTACTTTCCTTTTCACTCGGTCTTACCCACTCCTTCCACACCTGCGACAACCATCTTCCATCTACAAATGAAACTCTATTTGCGTCAATGCATGCATCTTTTGTACTCTAAATCCTTGATCGACAACGCATTCTAAGTGGTATACATCGACGTTACGATAAGATCATATTAACAAATACTTACTCCATTTGGAATGGGAAATAAGAGATTCAAAGAATGGATACGAGGAATCCAAAATGTCTCTCACTTCTACATCTCGGATAAGAGACACGCATGATGAAAGTGAGAGTGCTACAGAAACTACAAAAGGTAAATGTATTTTCTTCATATTTCCTATTACACAAAGACCCAAAACAATCACTAAATCCATTATAATGTAGTAATTTTTTTAATATGATTAAGAAAAAATTTATGTAGTTATATTCAACAGAAGAGGACTAACATTCATTAATCTTTACATGAAAAAACAATAAGTTCCATTTGTAAATAAATCTGAAAGAACACAGTTAGAAGTATTACAAGAATATTATTAAAACCGTAATAACTTTAAAAAGTAGATGTCGAATAAAAATATGTTTTGTAATTTAAAAGAAAAGTATAAAAAATGTAATAACTAAAAAATGTAGATTTCGTAAATTTACTAAAAATAATGACTAACATCGTGACGATACTTATCTTAACCATAGACTCAATTATCAATCCAACTTTTAGTCTTGGATTGACACAAGAATATGGAGAAAATCCAAAAAATGTTGAAGGTATACATTTCTTTGGCAGTGAATCTCTTTCAATAATATTTATTAGTATTTATTGAAAAAAAGAAATGCAAAAATAATATAACATACAACAGACCCAAGTATATCACAAACAAGGTCATTTTTACGGTTAAAGAAATTGGGTTTGAAGAAACCTTCAGGCTTTAGACTCACCTCAAGAAGGGAAAGAAAAAGGAGTAACTGGTATGTATTTTATGATGACAATCTGACTAGTATAATTTTATTTGCATTTATTGAATAAATACAACATGATGCAAAATAAAACAAATAGTTTGTAACTTGTGCAATAAAATGATGTAATTTTCTGTAATGTATGCTTATAGATAAGTTTTTTTCCCCGATATCTTACACATTTTCTCATGTGATTCAGTAATTACTGAGAAAATCATCTAGAAAAGCATGGAAAAGGAAGGACCTAGAGAACCCAATGGTAAGAGGCAATTACAAAAAAAAAATGTGAACATTAATATCTTAGTTAAGTTCTTTACTAACATGTATACCATGTTGTTGTAAAAATAGTTCATAAATATATTTGTTGTAAATTGTTAGATATTTTATAATATCCTAAAATTCATGAAGGATGTATTTTTTTGTATTTGAAAATATATCGTGTAATCTTAGATTTCATCATCTATGAATGATGTTGGTGAATGTAGTAATTGTGTGATGATTCTCTTAATTGGTTTGTGGTCAGGTTAGTTTAGTTCAGAATAGATCAAGTGAATAGACTAGGCAATTATTGTAGGCACGGGTTCCAAGCACGTCTTATAGGCACATGTTACCAACGCGGGCAAGAAGTGTGGACAACTAGCTCGAAATGTCGGCACGTCGCAAAAATACAGTGTCGCATGGTAAAAATACAGTAAATGTCGTTCTGCCTGTGCCGACTAACACGGCCATTCCTGCACCTCCTTGTGCCGCCTGTGCTACATTGACAGGGGCCATGCCCTACTATGCTGACCTACCAAACAACCTTGCCTTATCGCGTCGATGGCTAGGATGCTTATATAAGCAACCTAACGCCCCTCATTTGCAAAGCCACCAATGGGACGGACGAGAGGTGAGGGAGAAGAAGAAGGAGAGATGGTGGAAGAGTGAGAGGGGAGGATCATCCACCAGAGGAGGAAGGAATGTCGTTGGAGAACACCGGTACTGTGCCACCAACAGAGAGGAACTAGCGCTAATCCAAAACCGTACGCGATCCTATCTGTTCTCTTCCTCTGTTTTCATCAAAAAATTATAGAAATTTTGAAGAATGGCATGATATGAAAGCATGATAGAAGATTTAGGGAATTCTGTATGTTATTAAGGTTTTTCATCGATTTTTCCAACTTGGTTCATCGTTCTGAGTTTTTCTGCAAAACAACTGGCATGACTGGTTACGTGGCCAATCAACACGAGTAGAGCGTGCAACTTGGTGGTGAATCTAGGTAGCATGTGTAGGTGGTGCAGGGAACCAACACGAGTCCTGAGCGCGTCGAGGTCAAAGAAATTTTCCTTAAGTTTTAACATATGCCTATGAAGGATTAAAGATAATTTTCAAAGAATAATGGCAATGTTTTGATAAAAAGACTTGGAAATTGGTTATAAAATAAAAAGATATTCTGTAAAGGATTTCTGTAATGGAAAATATTTTAAAAAGAAATACATGCTTTTGAAAAGGACTTTTTCGTGGTTTTTGGTTGGATCCACCTCACAGTAAGACTGTAGTCAATGGGGATATGAAACCTCCATGAAATCGGTTACGTATCCTACAACATGGTTGTCAATGACGGATATGAGTGAAAAAGATTGTGACTCTTTATGGTACTATAAGGTCGGGATAAAAAAGACCAGTCCACCCTCTTTATCTGGCACGGATAGGTCTTAGGGTTGAGAGTCTCCAGATGTTCCGACACCAAGGGACTTCATAAGGATGCACCCCATGCATGTTTTGAGACCTGTGTGGTTGTGGTACTGTGAGGCCTGTGTTGCTGAAGCAGTTGGGCTCCTACACGGGATAGTTCACCGTGGTAGTGCAGTAGGATCGAGGATAAAGTCTCGCCGACTGCTTTGTGGCCAGGTTGGTCACCTATAACCAGGGTGATTCGACAAGTTTTGGTTCATACTGTGTATTTGATTTTAAGCTAGAGTTGGTGTTTGGTTTTTGTGGTTTTAGTCAGGTTGGTCACCTATAACAAGGATGAAGTCTCGCCGACTGCTTGTTGAACTAATCCCCAACCGTGATTTGGATATGATTGAGCTGTGTGTTATTTTTGGATTCGGTTCTAGTCGAAGATTTGCTTTTTGAATGTATAAAAATGATTTGCAAAAAATTCATGGAATTTTGAAGAAAATAAAAGGAATATTCGAAAGACATGTTTGTGCAATGTTTTGAAATATCCTCTATAATATTTGATAAATGAAACTATTATAGTTTTATGTAAACTTTGTAGTTTTTGGTGGACACATGCTGAGTGACTTGATGTCACTCATGTATTTTGTGTTTTGATTTTCAAGTGCAGGTTACGTTGTAGTTCCATTCTAGTGCACATAATAGGAATCACTAGCCACACACAAAGTTCTGGGTAATTCTTTAACCTATTATTTTAGTTTCACTCTTTCAATTAGTTAATTAGTTAGATAGATAGTACTAATACTAATTTATGACGCATTGAGACATTACATATTTATATTATAGAAATTAATGTTACAAACATTATTTAATCGCACAAATATGAAATTGTATAATTGCAGTACACACCTAAGTTCGACATAGATATTTCCCAATGTGACACGGAGATTCAATTCGAAGTTTAAACTTGAATCAACAACATGTGAAATCCATTTTGAAGATGCCTTTGGTCTTTTCCTGAACTTACAATATATATATGTAGACAACCAGTTACTAGACGATCTATGCAAGAGATATTTGGGAAATGAAACATTTAGAATAGGAACTGTGGTAATTAAACTCACCATAGAAAACATTACTCCGATATTGGATGTACCAAATGGTATAATGAAAATAAAGTCAAAGGATGGCAAAGTTGAAGTGGGAAACAATTTTAAGAGAAGGTTATTTGGAAACAGCAAAATAACAATCAAAATGAATGATATTGTGTCAAAAATGAAAAATCTTCTTGAAGACACAAACGACAACAACAATGATGATATAGTAAAGCTTTGGATTTTGTTCTTACCTACCACATTGTTACTACTACAACCTGGTTATATATTGAGCTCAAACTTGATTGGATATATTGAAGATGAAGGAGTTCTAGAAAATTACAACTAGGTTGAAACAATATTGATTTTTTTTTTTTTGCAGATTTAAATAGATGTTCTGAAGTTGTAAGAAAAAGGAAGTAAGGAGAGAAAGCATTGAGTTATCTAACTGAATGTACAATGGCCTAATTTGTAAGTCTCATTTAACACTATACTTCTACATAAATTTTAACACAACATGTTGTTGTATTAACATTATATTTGATTTACTGAATTTTTGATAGCTTTGGGTGTGGGAAATCATTAGTACGTGCATTTCCAACCAACCATTTGAAATGTCATTAATAAAAAGATAAACTCAAGACAGAAAGTGTCATGTACATGGACTAACGCAAGTAAGTTTGCCACATCAGTTTTAGAGCATTCAAAAAGTTTTACTGAAATTCATCTAACAATTTATCAAATAAATTCAGTAAAACCATATGACTTCCATTTTTCATATACTATTTGTTATAGGTGATGTCCTTGATTGAGAGTTCACTTATTAATAATAATATTATTAGTCCTTTAAACGACTACAATTTTAGAGAAAGTCAACATCTTTTGCTGTAAATACTAAAAACATTTTATGAGATGATCAATAAAATTGTTGACTTGGAAGAGAAAAAGACACAGGCTGAAAGGTGTAATGAAGTGAAGGGCCAACTCATCCGAAAACTAGATGAAGAATTGAACGAAAAAAATGAAGAAAAAGATAAATTGATATTGGAAAACAATAAGCTTATAGAAAGGAATAAGGAAATAGAAAAGTAGGTTGCAATTTTGAAAAACTACGCTAAGAAAGATTTTATCTCAATTAGATACAAAGAGTGCTTGGTTATACGATCATGTATGTTTAAAACAAAGCAAGACACCCACAAGCAACCACCTGTACAAATTATAGAGAAAGGAAAGGAAAAAGTTGAAGGAGATAGCGATTAATCAAGCATGTAAATTCTCAGGTGCACACTGTTTTCATATGTGTATGTAGGTTTTGATTTGTGATAACTTAAGCTACATGTATTCAATTTTTATGATTTTTATCTCAAATGGTTGAGTATTTCAGTATCTCCGATTTGATATATTATATGTAATTTTTGATTGTGTGTTGTAAGATCGACTGGAGTTCCCATTTCCAGTTCCCATTTTGGGATTTTTGGGTTACCTGTTGTATGGATTTCTGGCTTGGGCACACTTTACTAGAGCATTTACCTTGCGTAAATGCCAAGCATGAATCACTGGTGCAATTTGGGCCTACTAGTAGATTCAGGCTTGTTTTAGGGGATTTGGTTTGGTTCCAACTATTTTAAAATATGCTAAAGTGGTGTTGTTGGTTTTATGGATAATTTGATAATATTAAAATATGTGATGGTTCATAAATTGTGATTGACAAAGCATATGTGATGGTTTTATGGATATGTGATTGACAAAGCATGCTGTGCACCTGTTTTACAGTGAGTTTCATAAATTGTTTTTACCTTATTATGATGGGGAACATAATCTGATTCAAATTCAGCTAGAAGGCTTTGTCAATATTTTACAATCCATTTCTCTAAATGCTTTAGAGGATGAATATCAATGGACTCCTTCTAGATCTTTTACTGTGAAAGATGCATATACTCTGCTTAATGATGGTGGATTACGTAATGTTTTTCTACATAGTATTTGGTATAGCCATTCTCTATTAAAGGTGAAGCTATTTGCGTGGCTAGTCATCCAAAACAGGAATTTAACTGAAGAAAATTTATTGAAAAGAGATTGGAATGACTCTCCATTATGTTCATTTTGTTCAGTGAGTGTGGAAAATAACTCCCATCTTTTCATTAACTGTGTTTTTGCAAGAAAAATTTGGAGTTTCTTTGTGAACTCTCAATTATTCCCTGGATTCTTTTCAGTTCCAGAGCTCTTCCTTGCTTCTCTTGATCTTAAGTATTACTTGTCTTTTAAAGGGTGGGCAATGCTTCGAGATAAATGCAAATCAGCCGAAGAAGTTTACTCTGATATCTTATTCTTGATGTCATTTTGGGTTAACAACTTTGTTTCAGGTTTTGAGAAAGAGGATATGCAGCATTTTGTTGCAGCCATGACTCCACAGCCTGAGGCATCACCTTCTCTTCCTTCTCCTCTTGCACCACCAGGAGAGGCTGCCCAGGACAGCTTGCTGCAATGAGCAGCTGTGCAGACCCTATAGTTCGATTCAATTCTCTGACTTTATACTTGTTTGTACCATTTTTGATTCATTCTGGACAATTGATAGGAAAGTTGGAACATGCTATACCATTTTGATTCATTTTTGGTGGCTTCTGAGCCCATAATGATGTAATACTTATTGGACCTTTGTATTTCTTATCTGGCATTAAGGCCGAAGAAATATATCTATCTCAACTTTTAACAAAAAAAAAAAATGTGATGGTTTTGAGAAAATTTGTCATGGTTTGCATGCAGTTTTGGCGATAACATTTTATCATATTTTGATCTCCATGTGCAATAATCAGGGAATAGATTAATTTTAGGGTAGTTTTAATTAAGAATTTGGTTCTGAGATATTAGACACAAATCGAGCTGCATTTAGCGTAAGATGAAGCATAGCGTGTGTCTTACGCTTGGAATTGAATTCTTAGTGATTTCTCTAGCTTAATCAATTGATAAATGACATAAAGATACTAGGTTGCCCCTTTTAACGTCCTTAATATAAAGTTTGAACTATAGATGGGCTAGGAGTGCCTTTCTAGGATTAGTATTAATTATGAGTGGTATGTACTAAAATATTTACTCAGTGTCACAATCTAATGTATTGGTCGTTTAGGATCCTAGCGTCCAACGTTGGACGTAGGCCAGTTTGCATCCAACACTTTGAATCTAAAACTTAAGATATTGGATTTAGTTTGTTATGGTGTTTTGTTTTATTCTTGTATAGGACTTCAAGACCATTGTTTTGGCTTGTATGTGGTTACTTTTGAGTAAGTTTTATGTTGAAAAAGAGTGCTTTCTCCTCAAATCTTGTTTTAAGTGTGGTTTTGGACATGGTTTAGTTGCATGATTTTGGCCTGACAGAAGAGTTGTCCAGGTTGTGTTTTAAGTCGATTTTTAGTATGTTATTTCAAAGGGGTTTTCCAAAATGATTTGAGAAAAAAAATTAGATGTTTTGGAAATTGTTTTCCAAAGGATTTGGAAAAGTGAAACAGAGTTTTGTGACTTGTGGTAGTAGCTTTTTGTAGACACCCCAATTTTGAGGTAACCCGGAGATAAGTGTCCTCATGTTGCTTTGGATGTGATCAGCCTTCAAACCAAGCCCCAAACCTTTAGCAAGCCAGAGCCCAAAGAAATCTGTGAGTTGGTTGGGCGCACCAAGGTGGCGCACCAATCAGGCGCTCAGCTGCGGCTGCTGACCTTCCATCTTCCAAGGCTGTTATCTTGCAAACGAATGTGCCAACGAATATTCGAGGCTTTTCGTTTGCAAGGCCTTTCGTTTCTCTTGAGTTACCTATCCATGGATCCCTATAAAAGGACCTCCATAGCAGCCATTCCAAGACACCTTTTTTGGGAGAAAACTCTGGTGCTGAAATCTGAGAAACAGATCTG
>JAMKQA010051432.1:0-36932 GCA_024699735.1 Posidonia australis | reverse complement strand
TGGCTTAAAGGAACCTTCTACCATCAAGTCCTTGTTTGATTGAGAGCTACGACTCAGAAGAACCTTGTCAAGTAGGATCCCAAGCAATGGAGAGCTATGGCTTAAAGGAACCTTCTACCATCAAGTCCTTGTTTGATTGAGAGCTACGACTCAGAAGAACCTTGTCAAGTAGGATCCCAAGCAATGGAGAGCTATAGTTCAAAGTGACCTCTACGCATCAAACCCTCGGTTGATGAAGAGCAACAACTCGAAAGAACTTCACCGAGTAGGACTCCGTACGATGGAGACCTACTACTTAAAAGAACCTTCCTACATCAAGCTCTCGCCTAATGGAGAGCTACAACACGGAAGAACCTCACTGAGTAACATCACAAGTAATGAAGAGCTATGGCTCGAAAGAACCTCCCCACTTCAAGTCCTTAACAGCTAGAGAGTTACAACTCAAAAGAACCTCCACTCAATAAGCCCTCAACCGATAGAGAGCTACTACTTGGAACAACTTCCTTGCATCAAGCCCTCCATTAATGAAAATCAATAGCTTAGAAGAACCTTGTTGAGCAGAAGCCTAAGCATTAAAGAGCTACGATTTGGAAGAGCATTCCCACATCAAGCCCTTTCCTGATAGAGAGCTATGGCTCAGAATAACTACGCCAAGCAAGATCCCAGATGATTGAGAGCTATAGCTTGGAAGAACCACACTGAGCAGGATCCTGGATGATGGAGAGCTATAACTTAGAAGAACCACTCTACATCATGTCCTTAACTAATGGAGAGCAACATCTTAGGTGATGAAAAGTTATAACTTAGAAGAACCAACCCACATCAAGCCCTCAATCAATTGAGAGCTGCAACTCTGAAAAACATTACCGAGTAGGATCCCGAGCAATGGATAGCTACAACTTGAAAGAACTTCTCCATATCAAGCCCTCGATCGATGGAGAACTACGACACAGAAGAACCTCAACTAGTTGAATCTCAGATGATGGAGAGTTACAGCAAGGAAGAACCTCCTCACATCAAGATTCAGTTAATGATGAGCTAAAACTTAGAAGAATCCCACCAAGTATGACCTTAAGCGATGGTAAGCTATGACTTAGCAGAACATCTCCACAGCAAACCCTCGCCCAATGGAGAGCTATGGCCTGTTCAATTCTCGTCGAGTAGGACCCTAGGTGATGAAGAGCTATGATTTGAAAGAACCTCTCCCCATCAAACTCTTGGCCAATGTAGTGCTACGGCTCGGATGAGGCTTGCAAGCAGGATTCTAGGTAATAGGGGCTACGACTCATAAGAACTACCCTGCATTAAGTCCTCCATTGATGGAGAAGCTATAGCTTAGAAGAACCTTACTAAATAGTTCTGAGCAATGGAAATCTATGACTCGAAAGAACCTTACCGCATCAAGCCCTCGTTTGATGGAAAGCAATAGCTCGGAAGAGCCTCACCGAGCAAGACCCTGTGCATTGGAGAGTTTCAACTTAGAAGAACCTTCCCACATCAAGTCCTCAGCCAATGGAGAGCTATGGCTCGAATAAACCTTGTTGAGTAAGTCCTTAGTGGAGAGCCATGACTCGAAAGAATCTTCCCACATTAAGCCTTTTTTTTATGGAGAGCTACGACTCGAAAGAACCTCCTTACATCAATCCCTCAACTAATGGAGTGCAACAACTTGAGAGAACCTCATCAAGCAAGATCCTAGGTGATAGAGTGACACGGTTCAGAAGAACCTCCCCATAATATCCTTAAACGACAAAATTATTGTTTGAAAGAACCTACCCATAATATCCATGGGTAATGAAGAACTACAGGTTTTAGGATCCATCCCACAATATCATTAGGTGACAAAGTTATAGCTTAGAAGAACCTCCCTGCAATATCCACAAGCGATAGAGAGCTATAACTAGAAAAAAACCTTCCTATAATATCTTCGGGGCAACAGAGCGCTACAGTTCAGAAGAACCACTCACATTAAACCATCAGCCAATGGAGAGCCATGACTCAAAAGAACCTCATCGAGCAGGATCTTGGACTTTGGAGAGCTAACTAGGAGGAACCTCCCTACATCAAGTCCTCGTTCGATTGAGAGCTACAACATGGAAGAACCTCACCGAGTAAGATCTTAGGAGACGTAGAGCAATGGCTCTGAAAGACATCCTTACATCATGCCCTTAGTCGATAGAGAACTATGGCTCGAAAGACCCTCACTGAGTAGAACCCCAAGCGATGGGTACTATGGCTTGGAAGAGCCTTCCTACATCAAGCCCTTGGTTGATGGTGAACTATGGGTTGGAAGAACCTCTCTGACTAGGATCTCAAGTGATGGAGAGCTATTGCTAAGAAGAACTTTGTTGCTTCAAGCCCTCGACTAATGGAGAGCTATGGCTCAGAAGAACTTCCATGCCTTAAGCCCTCGATCGATGGAAGGACCCACATCAAAGCCCTCAACCAATGGATAGCTATGACTCAAAGGAACTTCACCATGCAGGAGCCAAGGCGATAAAAAGCTATGTCTTGGAAAAACATCCCCACATCAAGCCCTTGGTCGATGGACGTAGCTTTCTCAATGCCACCCAAGAGAGTGCTCTTTCCTTTCTACAACTACTTCAGGTGCTCCTTCATTTGTATAAATCTTTCCTCCTATGACCGTGCCTGATCCAGGGGTCCGGCGCGGGGTCGTGCCAGAGGGAGGGGGCCACAGCTATGCCAAGATGATGAGGGCGCAAGATGGGATAAAAATAGAAAAGAAAAGGAGTCGCTACCTAGTTTTTTAAGGGAAAGACAAGGAAAACCACAAACAAATCACAAAAAGTGAACGCATGAGATGCAAATGTGAAGGTCAAATGTCTACTAACCATAGGATGGGTAAAGATTCCTATTACGCATGGGGAAGGTGTTAGGCACCCCCATACGCCCGAAAAATTCGATCTTTCTAGTCTAATTCACTCGCTAAAGACTGAATGAATGTTAGCTATGCTCAGATTGTGCTCTAATCATGATAATATGAATGCCCAGACAAGACTAGATGGATGTGTGAGATGGTATGTGAAAACTGCGAAGAAGTCCACATAAAATGATGAAATTACAAAGTATGACACGATAAAGAAAATCACATGAAATGACGAGGTTCTAGGCGAGAATGGCTCGAAATAATCACACAGGTCTCAAGAATGTCAAAAATGCAATTGACTAAAGTCATCTAAGTCAAAGAAAACACTACGGAAATCAAGATAGGAAAAACTGCAAAGAAGTCCACATAAAACAGGTAAACTATGCCATGTGAAGAAATTCACATAAAATGACGACATTTTTTGGGAAAAAAATACCCTAGAAAACCATATTGACATCAAAGGCATCAAAAATGTGATATCCAAATCATTAGAATAGTGGAAAACATCACTGAAATCGAGATGGAAAAATTACGAAGTTCACGTAAAACGAGTAAACTTTGATATGCGAAGAAATTCACATAAAATGACAATGTTTATGGACAGAATGTTCAGGAAAACCAAACTGACATCAAAAAGATCAAAAATGGGGCCAACCGAAGTCATCAGAATCATAGAAACGGTCGTGAAAATCAAAAAGGGAAAATAATCAGTGATAGGGCCAATGTCGGCCTTCAAGCCTGTTAATGTACGCCCACGGGCGATGAAATCCAAATCAAATCAAAAAGTTCGGAAACGTGGAATAAAGATAGTCAAATCGAATATCAAACAAAGGAATCCAAAGACAGGTAGGAGAAAAATCCATGGGAAAACACATGAGATGCAGACTTATTCAAAATGAATGGACCGATGTGTAAATGCAGCGAAAACTATGTGGAATGTATGAAAATGTACCTAAATGGGTGAAGGATACATAGGAATGATTTGGACAGAGATTATGCATGACTTGGTGCAATAACTAACAAGCATGTGCATGAATTGATGACACAAGGGTAATTTGGTCATTTTAGTTGTCAAATGTGATAAATGCATGAACAGGGATAATGCATGGTCCAAGACATGCCAGAATATATGCAAAATGTTAGGGAAATGTTGTTTTCATGAAAACGTGTAGAAGACAAGGTCTAAAAATCAACAAAATAATGTAAACACAATAAGAGATAAGTACAAGGACCAAAACACAAAATTCACAAAAAAAGATGAAAACCTAGATTAAAATACATTTAGAGATTTCTATCCTAGTGTGCAGATGATAAATCAAAGAAAAATGTCGCACTAGCGTGTGTAAGAATTGTACATAGATAATTTCCTGAAAACTCAATGTCTAATGTGCAAAATTCACAAAAAGAGGAAGATCATGGTTGAAATGTACTCAAAAAGTCTTATCTTATTGCTAGGATGTAGGATTTTAAAGAAAATGTGGCTCTGTGGTGTGACGTGTGAAAATTGCACTTTTGGTAATTTCTTGAAAACCTAGGGTCTACTGTGCAAAATTCCCACATAGGGTGCAAATCTGACAAAAATGTAAAATCAGATATTCATTTATATTGCAAACATGGTTTTTTTTTTTTTATTAAAACTTTATTTAGGTGATGAATTTTACATGCACATGTGATCAATAAATGGGAAACATATTAAAATGTGATTTAAAATGCAATTAAAACCATCATTAATGATTTAAGAAAAAGTCAGGGGCCTGGGTATAAATATTTCTGTCTAGAAACACTATGGATGGAGTTCAGGGGCTAACTTGCAAGATTGCAGGACCAAAAATGTGAAAAAAATTAAGATTTTTACATGATCAGTGTACTTATGGATAACTTTAAGGCCTTGAATGCAAATTGTACAAAGGAAATTCTTTTCAAAGAACTCTAGGGGCAAAATGCAAAACTCTAGGACCTGATTATAAAAGAAACATGCTTTTAGGGACCTAACTGTAATAAAATAAATTCTTACAGAATAGAAAATGAACATAAGAAAATTCAGGGAACATGATGCAATAGTTACAGAAACAGAATAAAGAAACAAAAGTTATTTAAATTTATAAGGGCATGAATACAAAAATTCCGGACCAAAATGAAATGGAAAAAGGATCTAAAAGGAATAGAAAAGGACCTGGATGCAAGAAAAAGACCTAGATGTAAGAAAAAAGGACCTAGATGCAAGAAAAGAACCTGAATGTAAGAAAAAAAGGACCTAGATGCAAGATCCGAGGACCTAAAAGAAATTCAAGGGACTTAAATGTAACAATAATCAGGACCTACATGTAATTATTGAAAACTAAAAAATTTATTGTTAAATCTAGTTGTTTCGAAGATCGCATGCAGATCGTTGGTGTTCCCACTCCGACGCAGACTCTGGTGGGCCTCCTGCGGTGTTGTGGCGGTGGGAAGGCGGTGGCGGTGGTCGGAGAAGCTTAAGGGCGTCACGGCGAGCATCTCCAGGGCGTAGGGCAGGACTAGGGAGACCTGAGATGCCTCCCCCACCTCGGGCTCCGGTGAACGGTCGTCAACGTCGGAGAAGATGACTGCGGAGGGAGCTGGCGGTGGGGAGGTCTCTGGGATGGCGTGGCGAGGACCGGAGGGGCATCAGAGGAGCATGCGGGGACTCCAGGTGGTGACGGCGGGATCTAGGGCAACCTAGGTCACGTCACCCGTCTAGGACTCCAACGACGGTTTCCTGCTGTGTGGAGGCGACGTTGCAACGGCAGTGAAGCGCGAACAACAGTTGGGGAAGCTCCAAGGAGTCGAGACGATGCTTCCAGGAGGGTCGGATGAGTCTAGGGCTAGTCGGAGTGCTTGGCCCGTATCGAGCTTCGATGATGGGTGCAGCGACGACTCTCTCAGGCACCGGAGGCTTGAGGATCCTCTCTTGAGTGATGGGAACTCAGGAAGGAGGAGAGACCTATGAAGCCTCATCCTGAACCTTGAGGCTCTGGCCTCGTCAATGGTGATGAACCCACCACCAAATAAAAGGAAGACAGCGGAGGAAGGGAAGCTCGACCTAGAAGATCCAGACGCTTGACAAAACTAAATAAAATAAATGAGGGTGTTAAGAGAGAGAGAATTACCTGAATGAAGGCTGGATTGTCCTCCCGACGAGGCTCGACGACAGTGCTCCTCTGGACTCGCGGCTCTAGTGGTGATTCAATGAGGTTCCTGGGTTGCAAAGGTGATGGAGGAGGAGCTCTGGATATGGTGAAAATGACTGGATGGTCTAGGGTTCGAATGGGTGCTCTCTCAAGCTCTCTCCTCTAGTCTCCGGCGATCTCTCCGTTCAATCTCCCTTTCTCCCCTCTGATCTCCCTCTCTCTTGGTGGTTTCTCAAGCTTTTTAAAGGGGTGGTAGATGCAGTTGGGGGTGGTGGATCATGGCTGGCAGTTGGTGTTACGTGTGAAGGAGGATGGGTGCAGTTGGCTGCGGGGAGGATCATCGCTAGAATTATTTTTTCAACTCCTAAGTTAATTGAAAAAAAGGTAATGGGTGTATTGGGCTGTGAATGGGCCTCATAGTTAGGCTCTTTTTTTTTTTAGTTTTAGGTTTTTGTTGTTTTAGGTTTTAGGGTTTTGGTTTTCTTTTAGGTTTTTTCATTATTTGTTTTGGTGATTTTAATTAAGTTTTGATTTTGTGATTTTGAAGTTTAATTGTTTTTAAATTAGGGTTTTTTAGGGTTTTGTTTAATTATGTGATTTTAAGTTAGGGTCATTTGGGTTTAATTAAGTGACTTTAAATTAAGGTTTTTAGGATTTTAATTATTTTAGTGTTTTTGTGATTTAATTAATTTAGGGTTTTTGTGACTTAATTAGTTGGTTTTAAATTAAGATTTTCAAGATTTTAATTATTTTAGGGGTTTTTAGGGTTTTGGATTTTAATTAGAGTTTTAAATTTAAATTAGGGTTTTTGGGTTTTAATTAAGGTGTTTTTTAGTTTAATTAGGGTTTTTGGGTTTTAATTAAGATTTTGAGTTTAATTTAAGGTTTTTAGTTTAATTAGGGTTTTTGGATTTTAATTAATGTTTTGGGTTTAAATTAGGGTTTTTGGGTTTAATTTAGGTTTTTTCCCTTGAATTTAAATGGATTAAAGTGGTTTAAATGGATTTTATTTAATTTTGGTTTTAATTAGGGTTTTACTTTGATTAATTAGGGTTTTAAGTGGATTTAGGTGAATTTTGTTTAATTTTGGTTTTAATTAGGGTTTTACTTTGATTAATTAGGATTTTAAGTGGATTTAGGTGGATTTTATTTAATTTTGGTTTTAATTAGGGTTTTACTTGATTAATTAGGGTTTTAAGTGGATTTAGGTGAATTTTATTTAATTTTGCTTTTAAATAAGGTTTTACTTGATTAATTAGGGTTTTAAGTGGATTTAGGTGAATTTTGTTTAATTTTGGTTTTAATTAAGGTTTTACTTAATTAATTAGGATTTTAAGTGGATTTAGGTGGATTCTATTTAATTTTGGCTTTATTTTGGGTTTTACTTTATTAATTAGGGTTTTAAGTGTTTAAAATGAATTTTATTTGGTTTTGATTCTTAATTATTGGTTTTTGCTTTGATTAGGTTAGAGTGGACTTGTGTGGGCTTAAGTGGGCTTGAGAGTTTAGGGTTTTTGTGGAGTTAGGGTTTAAGGATGATGGTTGCAACCAAAGCATCTTCCAGAGAAGTCTGCTGTCAAGTGACTGCAAAATCAGATTGTCTACAACTCCATTGCTTGATCGAATCGTCTACTTTGTTCAACTTGGTCAGGCAATGCATTGAGGGTTCCAAGAGCTTTCTCACGGGGTGACGACTCAGAAGGTGCAGTCCTTCTACCCTCAATTTTGTTAGCTCCTTTAACAGGAATGCTACCCTGTCTTGTAGTGCTTGGCATGCCTCCAAAGTAATCTCCAGAAAGATGTGAGCTGAATATCCTTGCGAGTGCATTCAAACCAGCATGTGACCATCACAATTGAGAATATGTTTCTCGTAGATGATGCCAACTAATCCTGCCCCTCTTTAGGCCTGCTTGATGTTATTCACCAGTCCTGGGCTAGCACTACACTGGTTTGGAACTACTAGTGAGTTACGACAACTACTATACCAATCAATAAGGGTTTGTAGACAAAGGAAACAATCAGAGGCCTTCGACTAAGCATGGGTCGATCAAAGATGCTCCGATGCTTAAGTCAACAAAGGGAGGATCAAGTTTTAGAGGATTAAGGTAGAATCAAGATTGTAACCTTTCACTGGTGTGCAGTGGATTGTATTTATACCTAAAAATGAGTGGCTTGAGACCACCAAGGAGTGTGTATAAAGGCCATAATGACCCAAAGGCATGTCAGGCTCTACCAAGAGAGTTGTATGTGGTCAATGGCTCCATCAAGAGAGCTTTACGTGATGAGGCACCCTATTAAGTGCCAGGCGACGCAAAAAGGTGTCAAGAAGGGGTATGGCGCCTGAAGACTTTACGTGTACAAGGAGCCATGTTAATCAAGGCATCTACTCACCTGCATGAAGTCTCCTTTAGACATGCATTCTTCTTGTGAGTTTGAGACATTTGGTAAGAGCTATGCGATATGGCCTAGGCGTTCGACCAACTCTAAGGTTAGACGTCCAATCAACAGGCAAGGGAGACTCGAACTGTTTGCTACACAACTTGGGTGTCATTAGCCTGTTTATTCAAGACTCAGTGCTTGCTCTGTCATTCTCAAGTTTCACTTGAGTGCATATAGGCCATTTGCCTAGGGTCTTCTGTTCAACCTTGACTCTTCTATCGAGTGAAGTCCAACACCTAGGCTCGAGTGCCTTTAGGTTATTAGTCAAGGCAATCCAGTCATAGACTGAGTCAAAAAGAATATCCTGCATCAACAGTATAATGGAATTGGACAATTGGCATCCTGACATCTTTCACAATATAAAACATAATTTCATTCCTCGTAAATTTATGCATAAAGTATTGTGTGTATAGACTTATGAGCATTTATCATGTTTATGTTATTTTTTTAAGGAAATTAGGTCAAAGATGTAAAAATACATGACTTCCCTAGACGTCATTGGACCATAGTAGCTTAGAATTTACATTTTTTATAATAATGATGAATCCTTTGTTCAAAGACCATTGTTTCAATACATATGTTGGTCCAAAAAAAAAACCAACCTTTCCTTCAAAGGCTCTTATTGTGATTAAACTTTCCATGATCTCATTGTCACAACCATCACTTGAACGGTCTAGATGTATGTTTCTTTTTGATCGAATGGTCGACTACATGTTATGGAATTTTAACCAAAAAAAACATAACCTAATGGTTGAGTTAGCATCCCTTGCTTTTGATGTTGTTTTTCTTTAATTGGGTTGTGAACCATGGTGGATGTGAGAGAGAGAGGGGAAAACAAGTGATTCTTGTAAACAATTTGAGAGATTCTTTGATTTCTTTCAAATTTCCGTGTATTCTCTTATTTCGTTTAGTAAAGTTCTCGAAGAGCCTATCTCCTATGAAAGAGTCAATTAAGCCGTTTTGATCACTTTCTATGCTTCTCTGGCCATTAGCAATTATTCCCTACTATATTTTGTATGTAACTGCAACAACACTAATCGTCCATATAAAACAATCTAGTCCCTCACCAATCAATCAATCGATTTGATCGACCAGTTAATTAGATAATCAAAATGAAACTCTCAACCAAACCATTTCCATTTACCACTTTAAAATAGTGACTCCTCAGAAAAAGCAATTAACACTACACAAATGTACCACTGTATTTAGAGCATTTACGTGAGAAAATGTCAACATGGTCTATCAAAATCGTGTACACCCATTCCACTGTTCCTACAAATATTTACAATTTAACTTCTACACGCTAAATGACCATGGTCTTCGAAATATGTTACATCTCTTCCAAGATGCTACAGTATTTTAATTTCATTTATATTACAACACCCTGAGAATAATCAATGCTACCCACAACCGCCCCAACAAGCTTTTTTCATTTGTCATGTATCAACCAACGGATCTAATCCAGAACTCGGAGCTGAATATACTACTTTCGTAAGAGAAGTTTGTGGAAACGGTAATGTACAGAGCATGTATGCCTCAAAATACATGTACAAAGTTTTTTTTTTATAAACGGTAATTGATATATATTACACTCAAACACTTGATTATGAGAAACCACCACCAAGTGATGTAATATATATGATGTCCGTGGAAATCGAACTTCCGACTTCTCGTACAACCACAAAAAGACTTCACTACTAGACCAAGTGGTTGCAGACAATACATGTACATAGTGCCAAAAGAATAAAAGAAACGAAATTCAACTCTAGCAGGGGCAAGATAAGAAGATTTATCCAACCTCAAGCAAGCTTTTTCTTGTATTGCCTGTGATGCCTAAAAATTTAAAGAGAATTTTATCAATGTTAATACATCCACCTACAAATCTATTAAATCTTGAACAATTCAAAGTACATCAGTACTTACTTGCTATGAGTTTTTCTTTCTTTCAACTATGCAAGACAAAAAATGGAATAAAGTGAGCACCAAGAACTCAATAGAAAACTACAGCAATGTATGACACCTAAAAAATACAGGTGTATAGTGCACAAACAGATCCCTCTTCTTCTTTTTGCATATAACCCAATGTTTTGTTTGTTACATGATCTTTTATAGCAACTTCAACATGAATTCCGCCTATCACCCCCTTGCTATCACATTGTGGATAATCATGTATCATGCAATTTACCACTGAAATGTATAAAATATTGTTTTACTGTATGTTTGGCTTGACTTGAATATTCTTTTCTTAATGACATCATCCCTTATTTCTTCTACTATGGTTTTTTCCAATCACCTTAATCGTTAAAACTGTAATATATTGAACAAGGATGCCCTTTTTATGCTAAACCAATTAATGAATCAAAATTAGGACATAGCGCATGGAGCAAATTTATACTATAGGTCACACATACTACTTAAATTTGATAAGTTTCATTGAGTTGATTGCTACAATGGTATCATGGCAAAATAAGGAGCATATTTCTACACCTAAGTATAGTACGGTAATGTTAGAAATGGATCTCTTGATTCCCATACATAAAAAATGAGTTGATATCCATCTTCTTAGTAGGACATTGCACTAGATCTCCTGTACAATGAATAGAGAGCAAGAAAGGAGTGTCAATCACATTATGTGAAAGTATTGGCTAGGAGCACCACATCAACATCTGGACCCAGTTGGATAAAAAAAAGATCTTCACAGCTACGTAGATGTGCATACTCTAGATACTTTCTTTTTATATTTTTGGTTAGTTATTATTTTCGACCATTTTTCAGACCAACAAATTGTATCTCTTCCTTAAACTAGTGAAATGCACGTGCGGACTACACATAAGAATGTAAGAAAAGACTTAAAAAATTAATGTGCTAAGTTTTTGAAAATAAAATTGAAATGCTAAACACATATCACACATAATTTGTAAATAACAAATGTAAAAAGGGTTAAACTTCAGTTTTTTGAAATGACTAAGAAAAATAATAACATTTTTTGAACAAATGTAGATTGATTTTTTTACACATGTGCACTTTAATTTAATAGATACAAAAGATAGAAGAGAGAATAATAACATATATTACACCACTTCTTTTTTAGATTAAAAGATTAATTTGATCACCTATGATAATCACTTTGCTATTATTTCCATGTGATACAAAAAATAAATTTAAATATTAAAATAACTAATTGGGGATTATAGTTGAGAAATTATAAGATCTAATTACAGTTGATTATGTTAATCAAAATTCAAAATGTATCAACGTTTACTATTTTACTTCCCTTGCGTTTTTATTAAAGATTAATAGTCATCAATGGACAAACATGACATTTCTTACAATAGAAACATGTTGGATGCTATAGGAGGTCATGGGTTACTTCCTTGAGTTTGGATAGTTAATACACATTAAATTTTCTGAAATGAAATTTTAAAAGGAAAGTACTTAATTATCCTCAATTTTAGACTTAAATAAAAAGAAAAAAGGGTGTTTAGGGCTTTTATTAATGTACGATCCATAGGGTGGTGTGTTCCTTTAATATAATAGATGAAAAAAGGAAAGGCACAAAAACTAATGGTCTTCGTAGAATTTCAGATAAAGCTGGCCATATACACACTTGACAACATCCAACTAAAGGTACAAGCCTCAAACCTAAGTTTTTCACCCAAAAGAGAATGTTTCGCATGCAAACAACAATATATAACATGTATAAAAGGTTTACCGGATTTGGTGATCTGGGTTCCGGTATATTACTCGAATTCACAGGCCTCTGTTTAGTAGTCACATATGGAAAGTTACGAAGAAATTCCAGTAAATGATTGTAGATGCTGCATCAGTAGACAGTCATCAGATAAGCTATATGACACCTTAAACTATATATCAGAATTGTGGAGTATAAGTTTACATTCATATGATGCAAGTGTCTAGGTTCAAT
Organism: Posidonia australis; assembly: GCA_024699735.1. NCBI lineage: Eukaryota > Viridiplantae > Streptophyta > Magnoliopsida > Alismatales > Posidoniaceae > Posidonia > Posidonia australis. The sequence goes on along the minus strand of JAMKQA010051432.1, from coordinate 24,532 downwards.
TGAGAAAGGATTAGAAAGATTTATACAAGCAATCACTTCTATTTCCAATCATTTGTAAACTAAATTCTTATTATGTACAAAAGTATCACAGAATTTCATGTTATCTTTATTATCTGTGTTGGCAAAGAATTAACTAATGTGTACTTTCTCTACCTAGATGACAAGTCGTATAAAATTGTTATGATGCAAACTACTTGTGCAGATTGACGGCTTCAATCACAAAAAAACTATGGTTTCGTGGACTACTTTTTCAGGAAAGTTTCTTATCTAACACTTCTCAACATGTCATAAATCCCACTTTTTTAACATAGAACGTGTATAAATATGCAAACCTAAGTACAAGTAAGATTCAAAAGTTCAATTTTGTGTCGAACTTCGATCCGATAAAAATAAGCAACACATTAGACTTTGTGAAAATGTTGATGGAAATCCGGTAAAAACACAAAAGTTGATGGGAATAGACAAAAAAACTTTAAATTTTAATTTGAAACTCTAGAATAAGCTAAAGTAAGTAATGGTATACATCTATGACTACTTGATTCACATTCTAAACATATATCATATTAAAAATGCTAAATACAATTAATATGAACATTTGAACTACAAATCATACCTAAAAATTCTTATTATATGTTTAAAATAAGAGTTCCCAAAACATTTACCTTGTACGTTTACCTTGGATCTTAATGTCGATCTTCAATTCTTAATATATCTTAGTGTATTTTCATGTATATGTTAGATCTAGATCCTAAATCTATTAAATCAAAGTATATTTTCATGTATATGTTAGATGTACACCTTAGATCTACTAAAGTTTAGTGTATACGCTAGATCTTTTTACTTGGATGCTTAGATCTCTAGAGAAAGCAACATTGGAGTAAAGGAGAAGAATACCAGGAGGATCGGCATAAGGAGTAGCAAGAGTGCACCCGAGGAGTGAGGGAAGATTGGCAACAGCAACACTAATCCAATAGCAGCCACTGAAGTCCGGATAAGGAGAGCACTCGAGGAAGGAGGACGGCAACAGTAGTCACCCAAGGAGGTGAGGAGAACACCCACTAAGGAAGACGATAGCAACAGCCGCTAGGGAAGACGATGGCAACAGCCAACGAGGAGGAGCCAAGGAGGAGACAACCGTCAAGGAGGAGGAGGCACGACCAACCAAGGGGAAGAAGGTGAGGAGAGCACAACGAGTTGACAAGGCAACAGCAGCATCATAAAAGGAGGGGGAGGAGGACAAGGACCAACAGCACCAGCAGCACGGAGGATCTGAGGGTCAGAACTGCACAAGTATCGACCTTTATACAACCATTCGGGTGAACATGGTTGAGCGAGGCCAAAAAATCATCGACTTGGTCGAAGCTACCACTCACCTATGAAATCTCCATTGATACTGTGTATTCCTCAAAATACATGCTAATTTTGTTTCTTCAAATCCCAAAACCAACATGTATCAGCCAATCATTGAAATTTTGAACATTGAGTACAAATATCTATCATAGTACCATGTTAACCACAACAAAATTGATTGTTTATTATGAGGACCATAAAAAATATATATTCTACACTAGCTCATGTTTAAACAATACTAGTGATTTGGGACATGATAAGCACATCTATAATGTATGCTACAGTACCTATTGTAATACATAGAACAAAATATCTTTGTACATTTACAAGGCAGCACCAAATCATCAAAGTAATACATATCAACAAAAACATGTATGCTTTTCCAAAACTATAATTTTCCAAATATTTTCATAGATTATCTGATCTTTATCAATAACTAAAGGAAAAGTACTGACTATCGGCAGATGTTTGGCTAAAGGGATTACTTTTAAGATAAACATTTAAGAAATGGCTATAACAGAGTTTCTATGTATTCCAATTATTATTTCTGGATATCATTATTTCCCTTTTTATTGTGTTCAACTCTATGTATTCTTATGTTTGTAGAATACATTGGATGTACAGAATTTGCTATACCAGAGTTTCTATTTTATTTTTTTACAAGTTGTAGACTAACTTAATATTTAATAGAAATCATTTTTCAAAATTATTTGGTTGAAACAAAATTAACTACTCATAGCCCAACAGTACCAATAAAGATTAATTTGCTGGAAAATTTGATGTTGAAACAGGAAGACTGCTTCAAAGAGCTTTAAAAAATGAAGTACATTTCTCAACTAAACTAAGTAGAACAAAAACTTTCATTCAACAAACAGAAAACTATTATATGAAAAAGCATATTTGCTTTTATTCATTTGAAAACCTTGCATACCTATAAAGAACAAGAATTCAGAAGATATTTTTTCTAATGAACGTTATATTTTTAATATAATGCAGGATTTTCAATGTAATCATCTACAGGGATGAGGATTTGTAATGTATTTTCTATGTTGTATAATAATATTTTGGTTTCATTGTAACTATTAATATACATGCATTATATCCAGAATAAATCATTTATATTCTTTCTTTGATTGATTATGTTTATTAATTGTTAAAGTCTTATGTTAACTCTTATAGGGTATTTGGATATCTACCTAAGGATTCACTTATTGTACTACCCTATATATATATACTTTTAGCCCTAATAGAAAATCAATTCATTGTTTTCTCCTAATTTCACATAGTACCAGAGTCTAGGAAGAAACCCTAGCCTTTCCACCACCCATTTCTGGCCACCTCTGCCACCAACCGTCGCCTCTAGCCACCTCTACCGCCGTCCAATCGCCGAAATCCCACCGACAACCCTACAGAACGCCTGATCCGTCGTTGTTTCTACCATTCCAACCTCTGACGCCTCTATTCAGCTCCGTCGGAGCCTGCTTGACCTCCGACGGCTCTCCTCCTGGCCACTGGCCCTTGGGCCAACCTTCGGTGGCCCTCATTACTGCCGTCAACCCCTTGGTAGGCCATCACCACTACCGACAAGCCCTCCCAAGGCCTATTCGATGAACCTACAGGGGCATCAACCCCTCCTCTTCTCGTAACGGCCCTCGCCATTGCCCCTTATGCACATCCGTATGTAAACAGAGTATAGAAGATCAACTCTACTATCATCGATGAGGATTCGGTGGCCCTGCTATTGTTGTACGTTACGTATCTCTAGCATATTCCTTGTTTTTTTGCTACAACTGTTCGTGATTTACATTCTTCGTTTGCATCTTGATTATTGGAGACACCTGTTATTGAATTTCAACCTCATTTAAGATCTGATTTCTTACATTTGCCATGACTTCTCGTGAATCTCTTGTCAAAAACTTGAGCGATACTTCAAAAAAACTGAATGAGAAGAATTATCTACTATAGTCACAGAATTTTGATACTTTTTTAAATGTACACCGCAAACTCAAGCATTTGACCCAGTCACCCACAGTTGCCTGCAATGTTATGATTCTTCATCCTGCCAATAAAATCTGGGACACTCTCAAACAGATATACGATTATGAGAAGAAAAGTTCTCAGGGTCATAAGGTATACAAACGAATCTTTACATTGAAGATGGGCAATAGTTCAGAATCACTTTGGGGCGCTTCATGCACTTTGGATGAACTTAACTCGTATTGATATTACTACCATGTGTTGATACAGAGAAGAGCTTGTTGTGCCTGCCTATCTTTCTGAATTGACTTTGGATATCTCCTCTCAGATACCTGAGGTGAAAGTATATATACAGGCCAGATTCTCAACACTGATTCTACTCCAAGTCTGGAAAACACATTTGCTAGAGTCTTACGTGTCTCTACAGGTGTACTTGTTACTACTGCTCCCACTGCTGATCATTCTGTTATAACTACTCATGGTCGTAGTCGCGGTCGCAATTCTGGTAGAGAAGGCCGAGGACAAAGTGATACTAGAGGTCGGATCCCTTGTGAGCATTGTGGTCGTACCAACCATAGGTTAGACAGATGTTGGGAAAAGTTTGGTTAGCTAGAGTAGGCACAAGCCTCTACAGAGATAAACGCCTACAGATGCCCCTTCCACCAGTACTCAGTTAATGTCTATCTCAGGAGGAGTATACACAGTTCCTTCAATACAGAGACGCTCAGTCTACACCTGCTGTTACATCTCATACCACTACTTTCACCTCAGGTACATCTAATTTAGTTGCCTCTAAGAACAGTTCCTAGATCATTGATTCAAAAACATCCTCTCACATGATAAGTAGCCACGACCTTTATTCTCGTCTCTCTAAGTTACCTAACATTAGGTCTATCTCTATAGTTGACGGTCGAACCTGCAAGGTAACTGAACAAGGCACTATTCATGTTACATCCCAGTTAACCCTAGATAAAGTCCTTTTTGTACCTGAATTTCCTATAAAACTTTTGTCCATTAGCTCCATTACCAAACAATTAAACTGTTGTGTGACGTTTTTCCCTTTTCACTGTACCATTCAAGATTTACAGACGGAGAAGAGGATTGATTTAAGACGTGACAAAGGCCAAGGAGTTTACCTGTTAGTTAAAGATGAGATACCTAAAGGCTTTGCAACTCTTGCTTCCACAGATGATTCATCCTTCACATGGCATCGTCAGTTGGGCCATCCTGCTCATCATCAACTTCAGCAGGCTCTTCTTTGGTTGTTTGTGTCTTCTTTTCAGTGTAAGTCTTGTGATTTAGGTAAACACCATCATGCTACCTTTCGAGGTCTACGTCTAATTAGGAGTAACTGTCCTTTTAATTTAGTCCAGTGTGATGTTTGGGGTCCAGCCAGAACTACTTCAATGTCTAGCTATAGATATTATATTGTGTTTATCGATGATTTTTCACGTGTCTTGGGTGTATCTCTTGAAAGATAGAGTCAATGTACTTGAAACAGTTTAAAAAAAAATCATAGAAATAAAAAATCAATTTTCTATTTATCCAAAAGTTTTTCTCACTAACAATACTTTAAAATTCACTCAGACAAGTCTTCGACAATACTGTGAATCTTTGAGTGTATTGCAGCAAACCTCTTGTCCTCATACATCCCAACAAAATAGAGTAGCAGAACGTAAACATTGACACATACTTGATGTTGCTCAGTCCCTCATGTTTGAGATGCATGTCCCCAAATATCTGTGGCCTGATGTTATTCTCACTGCTGTGTATCTCATCAATCGCATGCCATCCACACCACTTGGCAGGGATATTTCATTACGTAGGCTTTATCCTAATGTTAATCCCTTTCCTCTTACTCCTAGGGTATTTGGTTGTGTTATTTTTGTTCAAGACTTGACTTCCAACCTTAACAAACTTGCTCCAAGATCTATTCGGTGTGTGTTTATTGATTACTTTCGTACTCAACGTGGCTATCGTTGTTATCTTCCTGCCACCAAAAAATACATTTTTTCTGTAATGTCACCTTCTTTAAGAGTCAAAGCTTCTTTGATAGTACCTTTTCTATTCATGATAGTGTTTTGTTACCATCTATGGTTGACATTGGAGAGATGGATGTTACTGATGCTCCTATTGCAGAAACAGAAGTCTCTAACATCTTACAGGTATATCGACGACGACTATGTCCTTCCAATACCAAACCATTTTCATCCTCTGCAGATCTACCACCCACTGACCTTGATTTGCCAATTGTCATTAAGAAAGGTACACGTATTTCATCTACTGTACATCCTATATCCCACTTTGTAAGTTATGAGCAACTTCATTCTTCTTTTCGTGCTTTTGCCTTGTTTATTTCTTCTGAGTCTATTCTCAAGAACTACCAGGAGGCAAACCTAATACCTCAATGGAAAGTAGCTATGGATGATAAAATACAGGCACTGAGATCTCGTGGGACATGGATACTATTATCTAGACCAAAGTAGACTAATGTTGTCACTTGCAGATGGATGTTTGCTATAAAGTACAAGACAAATGGTATGACGGACCGATACAAAGTCCGGTAAGTTGTCAGGGAATTCATACAAGAATATGGCATTGATTACATTGAGACCTTCTCCCCTGTTGCTAGATTAAACTCCATCAGGATCATTTTGTCAGTGACCATAAATAACTCCTGGAACCTATGTCAACTAGACGTCAAAAATGCATTTATGTATGATGATCTGTCCAAGCAAGTGTATATGAAGCAACCTCCAAGCTATGTTGCTCAGGAGAAGAATCAAGTATGTCTACTCAAGAAAGCAATTTATAGGCTGAAACAGGGTCCACAAGTCTGATTTGAAAAGTTCAATAGTATTATAACTACTTGTGGTTTCCACCACTGTGTAGTGGATCACTCTGTTTTCGATAGACGAACAAAAGATGATTGTGTCTTGTTAACTATCTATGTAAACGATATTCTGATAACAGGGAGTGATACTACTGACATTCAAGAGACAAAAGATCATCTACAGAAGTACTTTGTCACCAAATACATGGTCAGACCTAAGTATTTCTTAGGTATTGAGTTTGCATTTGCTAGAGACAGGATGACTCTATCACAGTGAAAGTATGCTATGGATCTCTTACAGAAGATTGACGTTTTAAGGTGCAAACCTGAGACTACTCCTGTGGATTTGGAAGATGTTGGCAGATACAGAAGACTGATAAAAAAGCTAATTTATCTTACTGTTACTTGTCCTGATATTACATACATTATGGGAGTCCTTAGTCAATTCATGCAGGGACCACGAATGATACACTAACCAGAAGTTTTAAGAGTGCTCGCTTACATCAAGAAGACTCCGTTTTGATTTACAAAAAGAATAGTCATTTGCAAATAAAAACCTATTCAGACTCTGATTATGCTGAAGATAGAGAAGATAGGAAGTCCACCTTTGGATATTACACATATGTTGGAGACAATCTTGTTACATGGCACAGTAAAAAACAGAATGTTGTCTCACTCTAGTGTAGAAACCGAGTATAGGTCCATGACTCAATCTACTTACAAGATGATATGGCTTCGCTCACTTCTGACTGATTTGGGTCTTTCTATTTCTTCACCAATACCCATGTATTGTGACAACCAAACGACTATTTACATTAATAATAATCCCATTTTCCACGAACGTACTAAACATATTGAGGTGAACTGTCACTTTGTTTGTGAGAAGGTAATGCAAGGAGTCGTATTTACTCCCTATACCAAGTCGTCTGATCAATGTATTGATGTTTTTACTAAAGGGCTTAGTACTAGGACTTATAATTATTAGTGTAACAAGCTAAACATGATACATACACATGCTCCAGTTTGAAAGGGAGTGTTAAGTCTTATGTTAAGTCTTATAAGGTATTTGGATATCCACATAAGAATCCACTTATTGTACTATCCCATATATATGCATGATTCCAAACATCAATTTCGTGTCGAACTTCGGTTCAATAAAAATAGGAAACGTGTCAAACATCAGTGGAAATGTCAATGGAAACGCGGTAAATTTACGAAAGTTTATGGAAATAATCAAAAAACTTCGAATTTTACATTGAAACTCTAGAATAAGTTAAAGTAAACAATAATCTACATTTAAGACTGCTTAAATAAACTTTTTAAACATGTATCATAGTGAAATACACTATATGGACTTAATACAAATATTTTGAAGCATAAATAATAGATAAAAATGCGTAATAAATATTTAAAAATAAAAATACTCAAAAGTTACTTCATATATGTTTAATAAAAGAAAGAATGTCTTGGTTCATCAATATTATGTTATTCAACTATGTCGTGGGTACGATGAATTTGCTGTCGAATTTGGGACTCCCTCCATAATACATAGTTGTTCCAAAACATATGGCTAGTTTGGTATTTCATAATATAATAATAATAATATAATATTGACAATTGAATCAAGAACCCTATTAGTGGATACTATGCAATAAATACTTATTGAGGCTACTAAGGAAAATAATCTTGACTTGGAAGACCTTGATAAGGTTGTTGCCCATATTCAGTTTGTGGTGGTGCATAGTTGAAGATGAAGCTCATATCCTATTTACTTTGTTGGTTTGAGATATAAGAAGATGAAGTTCTCGTCCATCGATTTTCAGATGTATAATCTAATTGCTCATAAGAACGATCTCCATAAGAACTGCAGTCATAAGGATCTGTAGGATCATGGATATTCAGATAATCAAATGACTAATAAACTTTCCCTAATATGACTACTCCAAGAATATGAATCTTGTGTTGTGCCTTTACGAGATTTTCTTTTATAATGATATGGCAAAGGATCAGGTCTTGATGATTGTCGGACTCTATGATGTTCATCTTGTGTGACGTGTGAATTCATCTTCTCCTATGAATAAACTAAGTAACGTTTGACTTTCTCCTCGTAGGTCTCCAGTTCCACGTTGAGTTACATTTTCATTATCACTACCTTCATCATCATCTGGTGGTTGTAAAATATTTGTATTACTCTCACCACCTAAACCTAGAGTTCCACTACGAGAATGTTCTGATGAACTGATGTATTCTTCAACATCAATGCTTATTTCAGTAGCAATTCTTGAACTTAGTCTACATTATTCTTCATCTAGTACTGGTTGTCTATTTTCTTACCATTCTAGTATAGGATCCTCATCTTCATCATCATTGTATATATATGCCAAATCAATTGAGTCGAAGTAATCCTTATATCCTCTTTGTCTGATATGTTTTATTCTCAACCTCACGTTACAATACATAAACACAGGATCATTTAATCTTTGAGTTCCCAATCTGTTTCTTCTTTTTATATGGATAAGATTAAATATACTTCAATTTCTTTCGCATCCTAAAACTAAGGCAGTTTGAGATAAAATCTTTATTGTAATTTTTCTTAAATTTAGAGCATCTGTTCCATTCAGTATCTACCATTCATATTAGATTATTAATGTAGTACTCATATTATGACATAATGTTATGAAATAAAATAAATAATATATAAATTCTTACTTGAAGTCATCGAAGTACGACCACGAATCGCTTGAGGATCTCTAAATCCGAACATTTGATTCCTAAAGTATTTAATTTCGTTCAACGCTTCTATTTGAATGTCCACATTTGACTCCAATTTCTTTATTACCAATCTCATGGAAGATAATAAGTCAATACGATTCCCGAGATCATAATCGTTTTGGTACTGTGGGTTCAAATAGTATGCTACTTGATAAAGAAAAGTAATTAAACAACCAATAATAATATAAATATAATTATGACAAAGATAAATATATATATTAAACTACTTACCAGTTTCATGTAAAGCATAAAGAAACATGTTGGACTATCTTTCTTCGATAATCTTGAAGTATCCTTTAAATGATCTGTATGTTGTATCTTTCATCAACTTCATTATCTTATACAAGAAACTCATTGTAGGTTTCTTATCACCATCCACAAAGCGAAGAACCTTTCAAACCAACTTCATTATGCTTACTACCTTTCGAGCATCTTCCTAAAAAGACTGATTATTAATTATAGAATTTATTTTCCCACTAATTGGAGTATCACTTCTATGATATTTATACCAGCCTTGTGAATTAAACATATACTTTAGTCCGTTCCTTTTATCAATCATCGATTGAAGAATAATATAATTTGTTGCAAATCAAGTAACCTTAGGCCGAATCAAGTTACTGCCACAACACTCAGGTGACCTCATAAAGGCCAATAAGTAGTAGTGATTGTAAATAAAATTTATTACAATATTTGCTTCTCTAACAGTTTTCTCCACCAGCTGTCCTACCAAAGTCCTTGAGTATTAAATCAATACAATGAGCAGCACATAGTGTCCAATAGATAGGATACTTGAACATAATTTTTTTATCGACTTTTTTAAAATTACTGCCATTATTGGTGACAACATGAACCACATTTGACAGTCTCACTTGCTTAATGACTTGCATTATTTGTTTGTAAAGATATTTATGATCTCTGATAACATCAGAAGCATCAATGGACTTTAAAAAAATTATGTGGTCATCACAATAGACTATGAAGTTGATAATCTGTTTCTGGTAGTATTTGTCCAACCATCACACATAATAGTGATCGCATAGATTGGCTATTATCGTTTCAAGTTGTCAATATAGCTTTCTAATTCCTCCTTTTCTGATTTAAAATACTTGTTCATTATATCATAATCAGTTAGTGCTTTCTCCTGTACCTTCTTTGACCGCTACATCAAGTATATGTTGTAGATACGGTTCTTTTGTAGTATTCACCGCAATAGCATTAAAAAACATGTATTTAACCACAATTTGACTAACTTTTTCTCTAGCATTTCCAAACATGCATTTGATATTCTACTTCGACTTTTCAATTCTACATGTTGTTGAATTTAGATTATCATACCTTTGACTATATGTTCTAAGCATTCCTGCAATGCCTTTACCTTTATCTTTTTATGCACTACCACTACCACTTTCTCTAACAATTTCAGAACCATGAAATCTCAGAATTTGCTCTCTATGCCATTCTTCATTTCTTGACTCCATTATAACTCTCAAATATATGTCTCTCCCATCTTGAGTTTGACAATCTAAAGGATACAATATATTATCATCTAAAACTGGTATAACAATGGACTCACACTCTCCTTCATCAAACAGAATCTTCTTAAATCTTTCATCTATCACTTTTCTTGAATTTTATGTTCTTTAGTAACTCTCTCATTTGATCACGAACAACAGTTGGACATGACTTACACCTACTGACATTATTGTATCTATCAACAAGATGTTGCTTCAATCTTGTAATACCCTCACTCATCATTCACTTTCCATAATACTTACATTCTATTTTCTATCTATCGTTATTTACAACATGACCATGCAACCATCTTGGATTTTCAGATCTAACAACTCTCTCCTCATTGTCACTTCCATTACTTTGAAATATATTAGAACTCGACATTGTGAAGACTGAAAATAAAAAATTAAATAAGCTTAATTATATGGGAAAAATACTCAAACATTAAAAATGTTTCTTTTTTTAAAAAAATTTCTATGATTTTTACAATTTTTTTGGATATTTTATTTAATAATTTGTACATTGAATATTATTTCTGATTTTCTACAAAATTTCATAAAATATCTTTATTTTTTCAATTTCTTACTATTTTCCTCATTTCTTTGCTTAAATTTGAAATATCTGAATGTTTTTCAAAATTTTCAATATTATCCAGATTTTTTAATTATTTATAAAATATTCTGAATTTCTATTTTCTTTTTAAGTTATAAATATTTTATTGATTTTTTATTTACTGATTTTTAATGATTTTATAGAATTTTTAAGTTATATTTTACCTTTATTAGATTAGATTTATCATTTTTAGGTTAGATCTATCATGTTATTAACATTAAAATACAAAAAATAACATAAAAAATAAAATACAAAAGCATAAAAACAAAACATGAAACCATATGGATATACAAAAGATGATGAATATAAAAGCAATTAGATAAATAAAGATAAATAAAGGCAAATAAATATAAAAGATGAATATAAAGACATATAAATAAAACATAACTTTGAAAACGAAAACAGAAAAATAAAACTCACAGAAGGCACGGACGGAAAAATAAAACTCACGAAAACAAAAAAATAAAACTCACGGAAGGCACGAACGGATAAATAAAACTCACGAAAACAAAAAAATAAAACATAACTTTGAAAACGCACGGACAGATAAACAAAAACAGAACAAAACTCGCACCCTCTCTTTGTTCACTGGAGGCATGTCATATGGAGGGCACAAGAGGCTACGCCGCGACAGATCCCGCAGAGGCACGGAGGGCACAAATGGGAGGCAACGGAGGGCTCGCACAGACTACGAAGGACATGGGAGGCAGCGGATCCCACACAGGAATGGGCCGATGGCACGGGAGGGAACAGGCGGATGCCGTAGAGGCACGAAGGGCACGAACGAAAGAGGAGTCTAGAGGCAAAGGTGGCACAAGACCAAAGGGACTCGCACACATGATTCGTCCATGTCGGTATTTGAAGGTAAGAGTGTCGATCGATACGTGTTTTTACAGCATTAAAATTTCCACCTTTCTCTCGATATGCACGACACACCACCGACACACGAACATACAGTAAACGAAGATATTCTTCCATATATCGTTTCCCCGATTTGAAACCCCGACATGTGTTTTCGCCGACACATTTCGATGTTACGAACCATGTATATATGTACTTTTAACCCTAATAGAAAATCCATTCATTGTTTTCTCCTAATTTCACATTAATAATATTAAAATTATTTTTCTAATTTTAACGATAATAATATGCTAAGGTTTCATATGGAGGAGGAAGAACAATAATATTATGGGAATAAAAATTCCTTTTTTGCCCTAATGTGTATATGCTCAGCAAGAGTCACGTGCTATTTCATTTGAAAAATAACATAAGGCTTAGTTGGGCCCATACCCATCTTTCTTTTATCCAATTAAGACTTTTACTCTGAATGACCTCGTCTAGTTGAATATGATTTGGGTATTGGCTAGAAAATCACAAACATCAATGGCATTTATTATTAAACTAATAACAAATGAAATTATTTTTCTAAATAAGTAAAATCAAATTAAAACATATTATACCAAAGAAAGAAAGTATGAAACAAATTGTTAGATTTAGTGTAGGTAAATGGGTATCCATTTACCCACCCTACCCATTTATTTTTCTTTAAGTACATGTGTAATCTCTTGTTCTTAAGCTAATAAAATAGAAAATCTTTCCATTAACATGGTATCAGAGTATAAGATTTGAGAAATGAAAAGACAAGGGACATGATAGCAGCAACTGCCGCCACCACTAGAAGCAGCAGCAACCGCTGCACAGGTTACTGACACCGATAGTAGCAGTAGCCACCACTAGCAGGAGCATCCCAACCTGTTGTCGATGTTGCCACCCATCAAGCTTCCTTCCACTGCTAGCGTCTCTTCTTCCTATACAAGGGCTGATGGTTCTTTACAACCCACTATCGACTCTCCTTCATCTTAGAGAGTGTACTCTACCACTATTGATGTAAAGACCCTTATGCAAGGTTATCTACCTGTGTATTTGCTCTTATGTGACCAGTCTTGCTCGTGATCAGGTCTGATTTACCCTTATATGTCGTTTTTTGTTTGTGATTATGGCCTCCTTATCTTCTATTGTTTCTTACGATGAATGGACACAAAGTCTTAGCAACACATCTATTAAGTTGAATGAGCAAAATTATCTGTCATGGCCTAAATCCTTTTAAGTGTTTCTTGACGTTAATTGGAAGATTTGCTACATTACTCATGATGTGAAGGATCCCCTATATGATGACTTATTTGCAATCTATTATGGAGTTATTTCTTGATTAGTAAACAACATGGAAAAACAAATTGCACATGGTATCCTTATGTTTACACCAGCCAAGAAGAAATTGGATACCTTAAAGAGTACCTATAGGCATAAAAAGAACATATCTCGTGTTGCCAAGATTATAAGCAGTTTTTTATCCTCCAACAAAGAGATCAACCAACTCAAGAATTATACACTTCTCTTCGGGTATTATTGGATGAGTTAGAGGTATATCAACCATTGGTTGCTAATATTACCACAATGAGAGAATATCATGAGATACTGTTGTGGCCATGTTTCTCTTTGCACTAAATCCCGAGCTTGCCTTCCATATTTATGAACAGATTCTTGGTGGTGATATTGTTCCTTCACTGTCTACAATGTTTTATCGTGTCCTGCGGATTTCCACCGACACTTTTACTATTCACGTTGATTTAAACCTAGTCAACTCTTAACATGGTCAAAGCCATGATCATGTCATGGTTTTAGTAGTGGTCAAACAAATCATATTGTTAAGAAATGTTGGGAAAAGTTTCAAAAACCTACTTGGACTCAAAATGCTGCTACAATAATGGCACAATCACTATTTCGCCATCCAAATATACCTAGTTCCTCTAATTCCAGGTTAGTTAGCCTTCTACCACTGCTTTTAATACCACTACAGTAGGTACTGGTGCATTACCATCCTCTGAGGACAGGTCCAAAATTATAGATTCAAAAGTTACAAACCACATGTCATGTACTCATGATCTTTTCACTTATCATTTACTAACCTCATCTATCTCTATTACATATGGTGGTCAGTGTTCTATTAGTGATAAAAGGATTGTTCAGGTCTCTTCCCAATTCTTGGAAATGTCCTTGATGTACCAATTTTTTCAGTTAATTTGCTTTCTATTAGTGCTATCACTAAATCCCTACATTATAAAGTAACCTTCTTTCTTTATCATTGTCTTTTAAGATTTGCAGACAAAGAATAGGATTGATTTAAACCATGAAACTAGTTGTGGTCTCTACTTACAGGTTCACAATAATATCCTTACGGGCCTTCAATATTTTGTTTCAAAGCATGAGTCGTCACTGATGTGGTACTATCGTTTAGGTCATATCGATTTCAATAAACTTTAGCAAGCATTACCTTAAGTATCGTTTGAGTCTTTAAGGTATAGGTCCTGTCAATTAACAAAGCATCAACATGCTTCCTATCGTAACTCTAGTTTTGTTAGTAGTAGTCCTTTTGAATTGATTCATTCTGATATTTGAAACAACTCATGTGTCTTCAATTTTTGGATTTTGCTATTATATTGTGTTTGTTGATTAACTCTTGGGTCTCGTGGGTGTACTTGCTTAAAGATTGGACACATATGCCAAATGTAATCAAACAATTTTTCAAAAAAATAAAAACCTAATTTTCTACTTCAACTCAATTGTTTCGTACAAATAATGCCTTGAAGTATGTTTAGTATGAGATTATTGAGTTTTATGCATCTTTAGGTATCTTACACCAAACCTCTTACCCACATACATATTAATAGAATAAGGTTGTTAAGCGTAAACATCGTATGTTGCCTGTACTTTCATGATTCAAATGAATGTCCTAAAATCCTTGTCTAATGTTGTTTTCACTACATCCTACCTTATAAATAAGATGCCTTCTACTATTCTTTTTTGTAACATTTCTCTTCATCGTTTGCACTCTAATGAAACAATTTTTCATCTACCTACATTGGTGTTTAGTTGTGTTTGTTATGTACAAGATTTCACACTTAAACTTGACAAACTATCATCTAGATCTATCAAAAGTGTTTTTCTTGGGTATTCTCGAACTCAAAAAGGCTACAGATGCTATAGTACATTATTAAGAAAATATTTAATTTCTACTGATGTTACCTTTTTAAAATTTATTCTCTTTTTTAAGTAGTCTCTACCTGATGGAGCACTTACACCTATTCCTATTCTCTTTTTTGACCCAATGTCTATTCCTATCAACCTAGAGTCGAGTGATACCACACCTTCTATCATTCCTGCTACTTCTCACCCTCTACAGGTATATAGTCATCACCATCAGGGAGATCCATCAGCTTCTTCACCGATCGATGCTACTTCCACATCTGTAGATCTACTACTCACTAATCTTGACATTCCTGTTGCACTACGTCGAAAGAAGTAATCTATTACTGTTCATTTTATTTTTCACTTTATTTCTTACAATCATCTTCACCTTCATTTTCACTAGTTTGCTTCATCTATTTCCTCTGAATCTCTTCCTTGGAATTACTCAGAAGCTTTACAAATTCTGTACTAAAAAACTACAATAGATGAGGAAGTCCAAGACTTACATTCCCAAGACATTTGGACACTGCAGACGTATATTTGCTATCAAGTACCGACCAGATGACTCCATTGAAAGATACAAAGCAAGACTAGTAGCAAAAAGGTTCACATATACATTTGGCATTGACCATGTAGAAACTTTTTTTCCTTAGTGTTCGCCTCAATTCTATCAAAGTTCTTTTATCTCTTTCCATCAACTAAGTCTGAGAACTTTATCAACTTGATGTTAAAAATACATTTCTCTATGGAGACTTAGAAGAGTAAATCCTCATGGAGAATCTCCTGAGTATGTTACTTAAGGGGAGATGGTGTGTAAACTCATAAAGACGATTTATGATCTCAACAGAATCCCAAAGCTTAGCTTAATAAGCTTGGTTTGACAAGTTCAGTCAGATTATCATAGAAGCTTATTTTCACCAATGTGTAATAGATCACTCTATTTTTATCAAAAGGAGCAATGGTGGTAGTGTCATTCTTGTTGTTTATGTTTTAGCATCCTTCTAACTGGTAGTGGTACTAGTGACATCGTAGAGATCAAGGAGTACTTGAGTAGCCATTTTGCTACCAAAGATATGGGCAGATCAAGATACTTCCTTGGAATCAAGTTTACTTATGAAACAGGAAAAATGATGTTATCCATTGACCTAATTCAAGAGACAAGTATGTTAGGATGCAAATCATAGGCTACACCTATAGGTCCCAATTCAAAATTCTAAGATAACACTTTTGAGCTTGTGGAGGATATAGGAAGATATCAAAGGATGATTGGCAAGTTGATTTATATAACAGTCACACATTTAGATATATCCTATGCAATTGGTCTCTTGAGTCAATTTATACATTAATCAAGAATAAGAGACTCTAGGGAAAGGCTTGGTGTATTAAAAGCATGGACATCTGAATATTGAGACATACTCAGAGTCTAGTTATGCAAGAAATAAAAGAGATAAGAAATCCACCTCTGACTATTGTACTTATGTTGAGAACAATCTTGTTACATAAAGGAACAAGAAATAGAATGTGATTTCCAGATCAATACAAATCTATGGCTCAGACATCTTATAAGTTGGTATAGCTTAGATCGCTATTAACATAGATGGAGTGCACAATACAAATGCGTATACCGATGCAGTGTGATAACTAAATCGCAATCTCCATTGCAAACAATTCAACTTTCCATAAATGTACTAAGTATATTGAAGTAGATTATTATTATGTGAGAGACACTATAATAAAAGGTATTATCTCTCCTCCCTATACTCCTTTAACTGATATTTTTACTGTAACAAGCTGGACATATTAGATATATATGCTTTAGTTTGAGGAGAAGTATTAGAGTTAACATGGGTGAATGGACACTATCTGTCTATTTCTCTTTAAGTACATGTGTAATCCCTTGTTCTTAGGCTAACGGAATAGAAAATCTTTCTATTAACACAAATTTTATAAATAAAAGGATAAAATAGAGAAATATCTATTAATATATCTCTATCTTAATATGTTATCATCGATGATCAACATACTTTCTATTTTATAAGGACCAGAGACCAACGCAAAATTACATTTAGAACATTGATGGTCATGTGTCAAGTTAAATGTCTCTCTACGGGTTGTATGGGCCTACACAACCTTTTACTGTTTATTTGTGTAAACATCCATTTTAGGCCCAAAGGAGATAATCTCTAACAAAAAATTCTTGTAAATTGTCACGTGTTATTTTTTAGAACAATCTTATAAATTGCCGTTTAAATAGCTGAAATGGTCCTTTTTTTGGAACAATGGACCAAATATAAATCTAGTTGATACTGTTTTTATTGCATCGAACTCGATATAATCCCATGATGGCTCTCTTAAATTTACCCCATCCTGTTGTTTCCTATTTTCAGTGTTTTGAGAGAATGTGGAGCTTTGACAATTAAGGTAATGGAAGTGTTCTATA
Organism: Posidonia australis; assembly: GCA_024699735.1. Lineage (NCBI taxonomy): Eukaryota > Viridiplantae > Streptophyta > Magnoliopsida > Alismatales > Posidoniaceae > Posidonia > Posidonia australis. Next base: position 7,010 of record JAMKQA010051432.1, on the reverse strand, counting down.
ATATGAGATTACATTCCATACTGCACCCATGTAGGGGCACACAAGAATGAGATACATGTCAAAGTATCATAAGCTATCAAATAGGTAATAGATGGTATAGTAATCATTTCACTACATTCTTGCACATAAAAGTAAATGACTCAAAAGATTGTAGAGCATTTCCAAAAGAAGCAAAGAGTATGAAGTGAGATAGAAAAAAGAAGTCATTGAATACTCTTACCTAAGGCGATGTCTATTGCAGGCAGCAAAGAATGCAATAAAACCATATAGGATACTACGGATTGCACGAAACACCTGCAATGAAGACAAGCAAAATTATGGTTCTGCCTTTGAAGAATTGTTAAACTTGTATAGTTTCAGAAACCTGGGAGAAAAGGTCATTCCGAAGTGAACGCCACACAGATACTTCATAAGCTTCCGCTGTTACTTTTGTGGCAGATGCAAGCTTGAGTAGGCTACCCACAGATGCCCAAGTGTCTCTCAAGATACAATAAGGGTATGAGCATATCATAACCATATAATTACATGATACAGCAACCAGATGGACAGGAATGATTAAGATTTGCCAAAGTATCCAGAAAATAGGATATACAATGGAAGTCGCTGCAGTGACATACAATAGAGAAACTTGTCAAAAGAATGTGATTGTGAATAAGTATTCTAACAATGAAAAGGTGTACCATCTTATCATACCAATGCTCCATAGAAAACAGAAAATGGACCATAATGGCCATATGATTAACTGCACAAGGCTCAAAACTAGACCAGATGCAAATCCAACTAGAGAAAAGATGACTGAACTCAGCATCTCTACCATTTCAAGACATATATTCCAAGAAGGAAGTAGAAATTCCAGAAGATCTAGCACAGGTCCAGCCAGTGGCTTGCTAAGTACTGAAACTAGAGGCTTAATGGCGTGTGTAGTCATTAGAAACCATGCAACAGCTTTCTCAAAATTATGCAGAAAGAGCATGGTGCCCAAATACTTGATCCTTGAAATCATCTCCCAAGATTCAACCCATTTGAATAAAGGCCCACACAAGCGTGATGCAGTTGCCCTCAGGACCGGAACATTCTTGTACAGATCATAGAATCCAATTAGAACAGTCGCTATGGAAACCAAAACATACAATGCTCTTGCCAGGGGGCACATCCATGGGCGATAAATGCGGCAGAATACTGGATATGACTGAAGAAAAATAACCCAAGAAGGAAGGCCATACTCCAATAGAGTGAGCAACCTTAGTTCTGATACTATGATTTTTCTTAAGCAAAATGGAAGGTCTGGATCATTAAATCTAAACAAAATAAGTACATCTTTGTAATAAGCAGTGTCAAAGCTTGCAGCAGCCGTTTCATTATCACTACCACTTGAGGATCTTGAACCCAAAGTGTACGTTGGTGAGCTAACAATTTTACCATACACTTCATCAGAATATCCATCTAGGTCACTCCCAACACTTGTCGATTTCATTATCTTCCTTCGCTTGTAAGATCCACAGGTTGGCAGTGGAATCTGGAATGAACTTGTTCCACATTCAACCCCAGAAAAGCAAAAATTACAAGTAGATCCATCATAAGGTTTGTTAATAAAAGCCTCAGTATCAGCTTTCTCTGTACAGGAATCTCTAGCGTCACTTTGAGCATCATAAAAAACTTCCCCTGTATAAACTACTTACATTAGCAAGTGCAGATTATAACCAAGAATTGTATAAAACAAAAATATACCAATGATAGAGACACCATCTAGATACTCCTGTAATAGATTACGCTCATACGATGTTCCTGCAAACCATGAAGAAATGCAGCCAGAAGCTTGAATAATGCTATCGAATTCCCATCTTTTCATTATCTTTGCTTCCAATGCCAAAGATGTGTCCGTCTAGAAGGGGGAAAACTTAGTAGTTGTCACACCCGTTAAACTATAAAAAAATTGATAAAAATGGCATTGAAGAAAAGGCTTCACCTGAAGTTCATTAAGATAGTTAATGCCATGTACTTGATCCCAAGATACTTCAAATACTATACATCCATACAAAGTATGCTGCAAATCACTATTCAAAAGCAAAGAATCCTTGAGCTTTTTCATTGGAGGTAGGGATCTTTTATGGTGCAATGCGGCATTAATCAATGAAAACCATTTGTACAAGTTTTTGGGTTTCTTAATCTTGGATTTTGATACATTTCTCAATTTGGACCTTCCAGAATCTTTTGTCTTGCACCTTGCCTTAGTGTTTGCAAAAGGAGACAGTCTAGACTGCAAAAGACAGAAAAACCATTTGATTAGAATTCTAATATTTGAGAAAATAGAATAAGATTATCTGAAATTCTGTCTAACCTTAGTAACCATCAATTGCCAAAGGTGTGCAGGCCGTGCATCCTGGTCAATCAGCCATGGCTGGTTATCAACTAGGATTAGGAATTTGTTGCTTTCAATGGCCAAAAAAAGAGTAAGCCTTGAAAGATAACACTGCAAATCCCTGGAAAATATGGTGTAGTTAATGACTGATAGTTATCTTATTTTAGAAGGTGATATGGCCAACAACTGTGAAGTAACATCTCAAAAGAGCTGTAAAGCATGCAATTTAATGGACGTAAGGCCAATACAAACTGGAGCAAATGATTAAAGAGAAAGAATGTGTAAGCCAAAATAAGTTCTTAAACAAACATGAACTAACATATTATTTTGAGTTAGAAATTTTATGTTAATGGATTGGATTTTAGTTCCCAATCTTGTGATTTACATTTTATTTGACAATCTCTAACCAAGTCATACCCACTGCACAAGGCTCCCACCAATGTGAAGTACTGTGGAGGGTCCATATTTCTGAATATATTATTCTTTCATTCTTTTAGCTAGGTGGGATGCCACAAAAAATTTACCGATTGGCATAAAGTGTTATGGAGCCAGCTCAAGAGGTTCATGAGTGATAGACAATCTGTCAGTCAGCAGAAACAACGAAGATAGGAGAAGGATACAAGGAAAATTGAAGCATAACAAAGAGAGACAAGCAACAAAGGCAGGAGAGGAAAAATCACAGAACTCGCTTTTATCAGTATATCTACCACAGGTCTCCCCAACATTAGGCCTTTGCTGTTGGATTTCCTGAGTAGGACTGTTCCCTTCAAACATGACCTCGTCCCTACATTTTATCAGTATGTCAATTTGCTTGTATAGTCTTATGTGCAACAAACTGCTGAGATAGTAAGTTCACCACCTTATTGCTGCAGTTCACACTGCCCTGACTAAATGAAAGTTGGATCTCTTGTTCTTCTATAAAATTTTAAGAAACAAATTTCCTCTGGTACTGGAGATCTGGTTTTCGAAATTGTTCAGAAGCACGACCAGCTGACTCCACAGTTCTTGTCGAGTTTATATTATTTAGATGTGTGTATACACATACATATTTATAAAGCTAAAAGACAGAAATTTGTTAGGCAAAGCCATCAACCCTCCGTCTAAAATAAAGGCATATTTTTGAATCAGAAAAACAAAACAAGAACAAGAATGGCAGAATGATTGTCCTTGGTCAATTCAATGATCAAGGATTTATCGACTGCTGTTTCTTCTTCCTTGTAGTTGAAACACGAAACCCTAGAATTAGTAGAAACCTTCTCAATGTCGGGTCCAGTCAAACACAGTCTAGAATTGTTCTTAGAGAGAAATGTCGAACTAACTAACAATTGTTCAAATTTTGTTCATGACAGAGGAAGGGAATAACAATACATGCGCATACCCTATCTGCAGGCCTGTGAGAGGGAAGAAACGGCGGTTGTTCCTTCCTTCCGCGTCCATCGATGGGAATTCTTACATGCGAATAGTCTCCATTCCTCTTTTCAAAAAAAAATCTCCAATCCTTCCAAAAGAGGCATGCAACGACAACCGGAACTCATCAGATAGATAGATAGATGATAGATTGTCAATAATTGCAATTTTGCAAATGATAAAAAGAAGAAGAGGATTTTCTTGGTGAACAGAGAAGGAACAAAATAAAGAGGGTTGCTGTTGTTTTTGGCTTTTTTACCCTCTTTTGCAATAAATAAATATTTTAATGTGTTTCCATTTTTAAGAAAGGAATGGAAAAAAAAAGCAGCAAAGGCAAAACCACCTGTTACTAGAAAGTTCCGAAAGAGAGGACTATACGTAGAAATCAGGTCGAATTGGTCTACTCGGTCCAGCCACCGACGTACCGTCAGGTCGTTTTGGTCCGATTCGAATTGCATGTCTAGAGAGAGGACACCACAGATCGCGAGTCACACCACTACATCCGGTGACAATAACAGTTGTTTTTAAGAATGAATTAAATGAAATAATGATCTGTGATGAACAATACTGCACATTGATGTTTATTATAAACAAAACAGTCATCGATGTTTCAAGTCCACTCCAATAACAAGTCTGTGTCTGATTACCGTGACAGGAAGGAATCAAGGAAAGAAAGATTCACACTAAATGATCACAAAATTATTATATAATAATCCTACCTGCCAAAAAAATTTATTAGGAGTTTTTTAATGGAAGAAGAATTTGTGTTTGCCTACCCAGCAGGCTGTCTGTGGCAACGCAAATGCAATATTAATTATCTTCTTTTTAATGAAAATGATTTATACACATCAAATCTTACATTAATTGATACATCACCGACATAGTGTCTTATATGGATCTTCACGTCATTAACTAATATCTCAATGGTTTTGTATTATTTTGAAGATATGAATGGAATGACATGAGATTGTATAGATTTGATATCATCTAATATCAAAATTATTCTTGTATCGTTTAGTATTATTCTTATATTATTTCATTTGATGTTTTTTTCCCATTTGACATCATCGTCATTTTTGTATCATTTTACTCCAGTTTCATATCATCTACTTCATATCATTTGATTTTTACTCTCATATTATTTTACATCATTCTCGTATTATTTGATGTTATTTTAGTATCATTGTATCATTTTTTTATCCTTTAATTCATATCATTTTATGTTTATTTCATATGATTTTACACCATTCTCATGTTATTTATTTTATATTATTTAACGTTATTCTTATTTCATTTGACATCATTTTTGTATCATTTACTATCATTATTTATGTTACATCAATAGGTGATTGTGAAAGTTTACATCAGATGCTAGTGTCATTTGGTATATAAATTAATGTAACATTTGATATAAATAAACTTGAGTTCTCTCCTTCGGAGTAACAATAACGACAAAGATAGTCTGGAATGACATTGACCAGCTCATAGATAAATTATTATTGATAAATAAATAAAGGAAAAACATGCACACCAATTAAAATTTATCATTTGGTGTTTACTAAGTTGTTGATTTGGCAGTGGACGAAGTTCAATTACGATTGGAGACATTGATTTATCAGTGTATAAACTGGTGTCTAAGTATCTCAGAGTCAGACATTAAGGGTCCCAGAAAAAGATTCTGCAATGAGATGAACATGATATGTAAAGAAACAATAACCAAAGAGCACTATTGTAACACTCGTAAAATTTATTTTATAATTATTTACATTTTGTGAATTTTATTCCTGGACGGGTGTTACTGTTCCGAGGCCTGTTGTGTGGTTTTGTGCTTTTGGGCTTAGACCTCGTGGACTGGCTTCTATTTACGTGTCCCTGTGCGTGGTTTGGCATTGTGCATTGTAGCACTGTACTTGTGGGGTCCCCGTGGGACTCGCTTGTGTGTGGACTGGTGGTTGAGGCTTGCAGTTGGCCTCGTTGGTGGTGGCTGACGGTTGGTTGCTGTGCGGTGTGTCGGTGGCTAAGACGCGCAGGTGGGTACGTTTTTAGATACTCCAAGCGTAGACTTTATAAGCTGCACCGCAATGCACCTCTCCTCGCCATCCGTTGCTTTCTTCTCCTTCCTTCTTCTTCCTTTCCCCTCCTCTTCGGCGGCGCTACTCTTTCTCCTCCTCCTCCACCTTCTTTCCTTTCCTCCTTATTTCTCCTTCTCCTTCTTTCTCCTTCCTTCTCCTTCCCCTTCTTCCTTTCCACTTGTCCCCTCACCTCCTCTGTTTCCCCTATATCCCCTTCGCACGCACGCTGACAGAGAGAGAGGAAGAGGTCGAGGGAGTGAAGCGGAGGGCTGTGGTTGCTCGTGGTAGTGCGCAGAGCTCGCGTGGAGTGCCTCGTGGCCGTGGTTGCGTCGGAGTTCGCCGGAGTAGGCCGAGGATCACCGGAAGCATTTCTCAAGTACGCATCTCCACTCCATGCAATAGAGAGCATGGAATTGGTAGAAAATGCTAGGATTGCATGAAATCTAGGTAAATTTCCTTTTCTAGAATTTATTGTGATTTATTGAGGATTTATGGATCATTTTTGGGCATTTATACCGGTGGTTGCGTTTTGGGTCGTTTTGACCCTTCTGTCTTTGTGATTTTGTATCTTGATGCATGGTGAATGGATTTTAGTTTTGTTTGTTGGGTTTTGGAGTAGACTCAAGGGTCTACACTATATATTTTATGTAAGATTTTTGGTATTTATTTAGAGGGTCTGATCGGAGGTCCCAGTTGGGACAATTTCAGACAATAGGGTTTGGGCCGTTTTCTAGTTTCGCAGAATTCGGCATACCGAATGGAAACGGCATACCGAATCAAGAGATTTCGGCATATCGATTCTGTTCGGCATACCATTTTTCTGTCAGTTTAGGTCCTCTGGTCGGAATTCGGTCTTCCGTTTTTTGACGGTGTACCGAATTTGACTTGAGTATTGACCGTTAACCCCAATTCGGCATACCGATTTAGAATCGGCATACCGAACTAGGGGATTTCGACATATCGAATCTGATTTCGGCATGTCGATTCTGGGCCCAAGTGAGTTTTACAATGTCTTTTGATGGCTTTCTGGATGCCGTGTTTTGTCCCTGTGAGAGGGGATTGTGGGCCATCAGTGGTGGTCCCTTGGGACACCTGATGCGTCGTTTTGTCGAGGTTTTGGAAGAGTTTTCAAAGGATATGGAAATGGTTTGGAAAATGGTTTTCAAAGGAAT
>JAMKQA010051431.1:0-28192 GCA_024699735.1 Posidonia australis | reverse complement strand
ATTTTGGGAATTTTTAGGGATTTTAGGATTTTAATTTTAAGTTTTAATCAGAATTTTGTGAGTTAAATGTGATTATTAATTTTGGATTTTAAGGTTTTATTTAATTGATTTGAAATTAGCGTTTTGAGTTTTAATTAGGGTTTATTTAGGGATTTTGAGTTAATTAGGGTTTATTTATTTTTTAATTGGGATTTTTGTGTTTATTTGGGTTTGTTTATTTATTATTTGGGATTTTTGTGTTTATTTGGGTTTATTTATTTATTAATTGAGATTTTTGTGTTTATTTGGGTTTATGGATTAATTAAGATTTTGAATGTTTATTAATTAAGGTTTTCAATGGATTTTCACTTTAATTAGGGTTTTTACTTATTTATTTGGATTTTAAAGTGATTTAATTTGAATTAAGCTTACATTAGGGTTTTTGTCTTATTTAATGGATTTTAATTTCTTTTCAGTTGATTAGGGTCTAAAAAATTGATTAATTAGGGTTTTATTGGATTTTAGGTTGATTTAAGTGGGTTTTAAGTGGATTAGGGTTTTTGTTGGATTTTAAGTGGATTTGATTGGATTTTGTTGGATTTTAAAGTGGATTTGATTGGATTTTGTTTAATTAGGGTTCTTATTAGGGTTTTGTGGGATTTTAGGTGGATTTTAGCTAGATTAAGTATTTTATTTGTTTTTTTAGTGGATTTTAAGTTGGTTTAAGTGTTTTATTTGTTTTTTAGTGGATTTTAATGGGGTAGTGTTTTACTAGGTCTGGTGAGCTAGTGTGGATCAGATTAGGACCTATGTGGACTAGGATTTTGGTGGTCGCGACCAGAGCATCAACCGGAGGAGCCTGCTACCAAATGAGCTCAAAATTGGGGTGTTTACATGTGCATTCCACTACTTTCATCTTTTCTAGAAGATTTTTGTATGATTTTCTAAAATGTTAAGTTTGTGTCCTACACACACAGCTGATAGGGTTGAAGCTGCAGCACACCGATAAAAGTTTGGACTCCTATATTCTAAAAGTTTAGACATGAAAAAAGAATGAAGCTCAAAAAACTAATAGTTACCAGAACCATTACTTTACATGGTTGCAACATTTTTTGATAGCAATCCCTATTCAGAAGATCATTTTACATGATTGGGTTATGTAACAATGTTTACTGTGACGGATCCTTACAACTTTGCATTGATTTCAAATCTAAAATCATTTTACTTTACTTTTGAATGAAAGATTTCCATAATCATTTTTTGCAAAATTTTAAATGAAAGATTGGTGCAGAAAGGGTGATCATTCAAAAATTTCTATATATCTACCATCAAAAGTAAGACCTAACAAAGACAAAACATAATGACTTGAAATGTCTTAAACTGAAAGACAAACCGAAAAAACTTATGCCACTTAATATCAAGCACCCTACTCTCTTTTCCAACCTAAGCCACTCAAAGGTGAAGTCATGTAAGAGATGGAAAAACTAAAAACTCTGGATGGTACAATATTCTATTTTTCAGAAATATCTAGATTTCAAACATAGATATAACTGAAAATCAATTATGTTTAGAATTGATATATATCTGTATTTTTTCAATCAAGGTATCTGGATTCCAAATCTACAATGAGGGTGATCATTCATAAATTTCCATATAATTAACTTCCATAAAAAGTAAGACTTAACAGAAACAAATACAATATGATGGCAATAGTAATATACAAGCATTGAGTAATATTAACATATAGAAAAACAATTGTTAGGAAACTTAAAGGACTGTATACAATATCAAGTTTACATTAGTCCTCGTGCATCTACGATTAAATTGCGAATAGCATCATGATAATCATCCATCCCTACTTCATTTAATGTACTTGATTCAACATTATCCTCATTAACATCCTCCTCTAGAGCAATATCTTCGTCCATACTGGATTCCTCAAGTACTTCATCCATCGCTTGTTGTTCAATTATGAAGTTGTAGAGAGCCACACATGCAATAACAATTTTCACTTGTTTTTTATAACTATATGATGACATAAAGTTTAAAATGTTTCAACATTTCTTCAAAATACCAAAGGACCGCTCAATAACATTCCTTAAGGAAGAGTGCATTTGATTATAGTGCTCCTCCTTCCCATGTGGTTAAGATGTTTAGAATTGTGCAACATGGTACTGTGTTGTACAATATATTGTCAAGTAATTTTCTGTTTGGATACCCAGCATCAACAAGATAATACTTATCTATAAATTTAAACAATTTCATTGTTAGTATTTTTGTATTACATATAAGAATTGTAAAATCTTTTGAGAAATTATTTCAATCAATGGACTTTCTAACTTCTAGGAGGATGTGGAAACTTGTGCTTGAGATCTATAACAGTATGATTCAGAACCATGCAGTCATGTGTTGTTTCCTTCCAACTAGTAGAAATAAATGTGAACCTCATATTGAAGTCACAAATGCCTAACACATTTTGTGTAGTGTGCTTCGGGTCTCTTCCACACCTATAAGTCATTTGATCCTTTTTAGGCACAACACACATAACATGTGTATCATCTAGTGCTCCAATTGCATTGTTAAAGAATGGGTAGTACTTCCCATTAGCATAATTTATGATGTGCTTTGGAATGACAGTAAGGCTTTCTTTAGGACATATAATATCAGGAGTCCATTCAACAACTGCCCTCAAAACTCTATTAAAGTACTTACTTATAGTCTCACTAGAGTGCTGTAGGTTTTGTTGCACTATTCTATTTTTATGGCCATGAGCGAGATTTTGGAGAAAATTTTTTGTTTATTCTTCTACAGATACCCACCGACTATTCACAAGCAAACCCCTCTCACGGAATATGACACATAGTATGACAAATGTAATAGGAAGTATCCTACAACTGTCAAATGTAAGCCTCTAATGACCCGTCATTATGTTTCTTACAATCCCTTCACCTGTAAATCCAGCATTTTAAACAATGTTTCTCAATAGATAACTGATTTTGTACAATTCCACCATATCATGGAATGTGTCTACTGTGATCTCATCTATGATATGATGATCAATATTTAACTTTTGTTGCATAATTTGGTTGGGACTAGCCATCGTTGTAAATTAAAATGATACAATGCAAGTCCAACTACAATAAATAAAAAATGTATTACATAAGTCTCAAATGAAGAACAATAAAAACAAACACAAAATAACTTAAGGTACACATGTAAACTACTATACATTAAAAAAAGGAGGCACACTTATGTAATTATTGTAAATTAAACCAAAGGTTGAGACAATACATGGTAGTCTGTTTATTTATCATCAAAGGTTAATTATTGTAAAAATAGACTAACCACTCAAGATTTTCTTCACTCTTTTTCAAGATTCCAGTATTAAAGTTTTCTTCATACTATAACCTACCATAATACTCTTGACTTTACTGTACAACTTTTTCATGAAGAAAGTTGGTTGATGTTTTTATTTGTGCAAAATATCAGAAAAGAGGGAACAATTAGCAAAGACTCACAAAGGCTTGAATATAGCATGGCAAATAATTAAAGACAGTATCAATGTCCATAGAGAATTCACATGATTTTGTATTGACATTCTTCAAGGCACTGACTAACCTTTTGGGAAGAACCAAACTAAAAGGCACCCAATAGCTACTACAGGGGAAGGATCACAATTGTCTGCAAAGGGAATATCAACTATCAGTAATTGCAATGCATAGGGAAGGAAATTGACAAAGCAAAAGATAAATAAGAAACACATTTTCTAGAATCCACAATAACTCTATTCTATAAAGAAATCAAAACAAAGTGATATAAAACCCTATTCTATAATATAATCTGCCAAATAAGAACAATCTTGTACCTAGAGATATAGAATCCACAATAACATGGAAAGAAAACTGTGAAAAGAACAAATAACCAAAAAGTCTGAAAGACAATGGTGGTTAAAAAGCATTAGATGATTCACAAGTTATCAAGCACAAAATATAACTGTAGATATATGTATGCAGTGATAAAAAATGTAAAAGGCCATAAACCAATTCCTGTATCTCAAGACAGTAATCAAGCATGCACACCAATAAAGCAACTGCACAATCTAAGTATGACAATGTCAGGTATGCTTCTTGTGGTTGATAGTGAACGGACAAATCATCACAAAGAGATGCAAAAGCAAATGGGTGGGGAATTCAGATCTGCCATGTCCATTACGTGGCATTGAAGAGGAATGGTGGAACACCTCTTGCTCATATGTAGGATCAGTATGGGAAAGAATGTTGCCACAAGTGGTTCAGGATGGAATGCAGATGAGCTCATTAGAAACCTTTTGGAAATGTCTTGTGACAATGACTAAAGGACATACAACATAAGAATATCCACATATGAGAAACAAACTTCTAAAAATGGATAGAACCAGAATATACAAAACTCAATTTCTACTAAAGACTGAAGATATAAAGCAGCATAGTCCTGAAAAAGAAACACATTTGCATAAGCTTAAATTATGAGAATAATAGCCAAAAGAAATAAATAATGGTTGTCTAGTAGCACAAGATGTTTATTAAATAGTATAAGAAATACATCATCAGCAAGGCTAACAATAATGATAAATGAGGTTGTTAGGTGCAGTTGATATGATTGCTTTCTAGAGTCATTTATTTCTACAACATTCTTATTGAGTATGTTGAATGCTAAATTTGTTAAGTCATCTAACAACTGAGTAGCATAATTTTTCCAATATCTAAATACTTTGGATATTCACAGTCACGTTGGCGATTCAACTCACAACAAATACTGTAGTACAGTCACAACAAATTTGAAAAATCACGTCAACGATTCACAATCACAACAAATCATGTAACATAAGATTCTGAAAAATCATGTCGACGATTCATAATCATGTTATTAGAACACAAAAATCAAACAAGGGTAATATACAATCCAAACAAAAATAGAAGATGTTGGGAGCACAAGATTCATGTTGGAAGTTGGATCTACTCGAATTAACACAAGAAAAAGAAGATCAAGGAAAAGAAAAATCAAACTAGATTCTAGGAAAAAAGGACGCCAAGTGAAGTCCATTTGTCAGATCAATAAGGGAAAAAAAAATCAACAACTCTGAGAAAGATGTCTAATCGATCGTCGTCCGACCGTTGACGCGGCGAGTGAATTTCGATTGTCAACTTCGACAACAAGTGTTAGGAATCTGCAAGAGAACGACTGGATAAGCTTGTCCTGCTCAAGGAACGTCGACTATACTTCGATCCTCGACCTCCACAACAAAATGCTTTACAGATCTAAATTCATCGTTGTGCAGAAACTCTCCTTCGACCTTAATTTACAACATGCTATTAACTGGATCGAATGTTATTTTCGTAAATAAACGATGATTATATTAACGTGTTAATGTTAGGAGGTGTACACTATATTTCAAACCTAGAATTAACGAGTTCTCTACAAGTGTTACTCCCGATCGTTTCTCAAATATAACGTTTTCTACAGTCTCTGCAGCTTCGCTATTTCTCTTGTAGCGTTCTCCGTACTTGACAGTTTGTTTAAGAAAATCATGACATCGTGGGAACTACAGTCGCAAGAGCGGGGAGTCGCGAAACAAATATTACCCATGTCACGATTGACAAACGCCTCTTATGGGCCGTGCTCTTCTTGTTGACTTCTTCTTCCCACCTCCGATGGCAGCAAATCCTGCCCACTACTGACCTTCTCCCCCGTCCATGGCCCGTGGATCCCACGCCAGGAGATCAAAGAAACCGATCCCAACGCCCTCCCCGATGGCGAAACTACCCTCCTCCTCCAGGCGCTTCTTCGGCGGGGGTTGCTCCGTCCGCACAGCGCTGCTGGCCGTGATTGTGATCTTCGTCGTCTCCGTTGCCTGGAGGGGCGTCTCCAGGTCGAACGATCCCGGGCCTGCGCCGGAGTTCTACACGTTCGAGGTCGTCAACGAGTACGACCACGACCCCAGGGCCTTCACGCAGGTGCTCCTGAATCCGAGCCCCTTCCTTGTGTTCTTGCTACCTTGTGGTTTGCACATCGGATTCCACACGGATTTATTTTTTCTTTTTGTTTACATCAGATTTTTTTCAGTGATATGTATTATAGTGCCTTGGGATTGGGGTCTGGTGCAATGTAAGGTCTGGATGAGTTTGCTGGAATGCAGCTCATTCAGAAGTTGTTTTTAAAGGAGTGGATAAAAATGTTGAAATATCGTTTGCCAGGTCCATTCTCCGAAAGTTACAGTTTTGCAGTATAATAATAATAATTATTGAAGCTAAATTTTTGGATTTCTACTGCACGTCTATGGTCTCAGCTATTTCTAGTTTGTTTTGTATCCTAGTTAGATTATGGTGCATGTATTCTAACTTGATTAGGATTTATACTTCTACTCTATCCTTATTGCTCTCTATATAAGAGAGAAGGGTCTTCATCATAAATAACTTTTACTGTTTTTCCCTCTCTTTTTTCCCCAAGAGAATAGATGCTACATTAGTTATTTTTAAGAACTTGTGTTTAATGTCTTTCACAGTTCATATAAAAAAGTGTTCCAGAGTTGCTATTTCCCTTTTTTTTAGAGATTATTCACTATTTCACTAATGTCACCTCTTGTACTATTTTACATTCAGGGACTTCTTTATGCAGGAAACAATACATTCTTTGAATCAACTGGTCTTTACAAAGAGGTAATCCAAGTTGGTCTTTTTCAGGTTTATACTATTAATAAGTTTGCTTTCATTTTCCATCCTACTTTGTTACATTATCAACTGGGTTGTCCTAAATAAAAATATTTGGAAATTTCGAAACAGTGGTGGCGTGAGCTGTGTTGTTTGCACCAGATCCGTTGTTGCATTTTTTTTGAGTCGTAAGGAAAAACTGCTGATGGCAGATCCCCTTTCCTCAGTCTATTTAATTGCCACTCATCTGATTCGAGTGTCTCCATCATCCAGCAGTCAACAAGGACTGAATGGGCACCACATACCTGGAATCAAGGGATGGGCAAGATTGTTTTCCAAAAAATGTTTGGACCTTGAGAAAGTCGATCAGAAAGAATTTCTTGGTCCTGGTAACTACCTAATATAACACCTCAGCTGACCACAACAATAAAATCAAGAAAAGAACATCATGCTGTCCATATCTGATGTCCTGCCTGAAAAGAGCATCAAAAACACTTAAAAGGTACTGGGTAAAAGGAAAAAGGTTAATACAATCATGGCTCTGTTATTGCAAGTGGAAACTGATATAATTTTGTTTTTTTAAAGTATTTTTCTATATAAAATTTTAAAAATTGATGGCTAAGCCTTGAAGGTTTGAGTTTGACTGTACATTTGTGTGAGTATGTGACTTAAGCTTTGAGTCACCCAAATTTTTTCTATGGGATTTTGTGTGCACAATTTAGTTAGACTAGCTTCACTTCTTCCAGTTGGGTTATATTTCAAAGCACCTTCCAGAATTTATGTGAAATTTCCGCCATCAATGAGTGTTACTATTTTTGTCAAGATACTTGGATAACTTTTTATCATATAATAGGATTTTCCATTTTAAAAAGATTGAGTTTGACATAATTTGGGAGTTGGGATTTAGAACTTTGAGAAGTTTTTTATACTCCAGACTATCACAATTTCTAGATGTGCAGTCTGCTGCTGCTTTAGTTGCCCATAATAATTCTAACTTTGGGAAATTACTGGAGCCTGTATGAATGATAAATGTAAAACCATTCAATATGGAAGGGTTAGTTCTATGAGGACTTGGTTGCTATAGGGCATCAGGTCTTGAAGTTTTTCATGCATTTATTGATGTGGAAATTATGATGGAGGATTCTTTGTGCTTCTTTTCCCTGACGAGTATGAGATCTAAATAACATGACTATCAAAATTGGTTTAGGAGGTCTTTTAATCAGAAGTATGGTAACTCAAGGACAACTATAAGTAGCAGAACTTGAAGAATTACATATCCTCAATGACTTATGCTTTAATTTGATGGAACAATGGTCAACTTTTTGAAGATTGTTTTGTCCAATTGTTTGTCTATAATGCTAAAGCTTCCCTATTTTGAACAGAAAAACGATAAAAATATGAAATAATACTCGTACAATAAAATCTAAAGGGTAGTTGTTTGGTAGGTACATTTAATCTTAGGCTAACAGTATCACTTCCGTGAAAGTGTTTATGGGATTCAGAAAAAAGGGTATATGGCTTTGTTATTTTCTTAGTAAGAAAATTTTGTTGATAACTTTTCTATTCTAGTTTTTTTTTATGATGTCATGTAGCCATTTTGTCAAAGAAGAGACCCTGTTTTCTATGCCATGTGGTTCTGTATAGTGTCTTCTTACCTTTAGAAAACAAATGCTCATTTGTTAGGACTTAGAAGGTGTTATTTGGAGGAATCGACTGGATTAAGAAAGTAATAGGTACTATTATTTCTGTTGCTCTCCAAATCATCAAACATTCATTTGTATTGGAAATAAAGCAACTTGAAGCCTTAATAAAGGAGGTTAAGGGGACTTGTGGTCAGTAGTGGAGGCAGGACTATTTTTGTCAATGGGGTTGAATTTATTCATTAGTAATATACACTAGCCAAAATATGTAATTTATGAGAATTTATTTCATATTTGAAGTGTAAGAAAACTCCTAAACTGAATAAGCTGCTTTTATCTTCATTTTTTTCTTAAACTATGTAACACAATAATTGATAACACGAACAACAAATTATTTAGATGGGAGAAGGATTGCTGATCTGGCAAGCTCAAAACTGACTTCACTGCATGGTTATAATTCAAGTCACAGGAATTTATAATTCGAAAAATGTAATGTAATATCTTAAGTTGTGAGAATTACAGGTACTGCATTTTGTTTGAAATTAGCAAAATCATAGGTTTCAAAGAGAATTACTGGTACTGCATTTTGTTTGAAATTAGCAAAATCATAAGTCTCAAAGTTGCACTTTTTAGCTTGGGGTTTACCTGATCTAATTTCTCTATAAATAAAATATGAAAATAAGAAATGATAAAACATTAATTCCAGAAATACCAAAAGATTTTTGTTTGGAAATGATTAGGTTTTTTAAACAAGTCCCTGTGTAATTTTCTTCTTTTATGTGCCCAAATTTTTCTCTGGGTATCAGGCCCATGGAACCTCCTAGACTTCTTCTTTCCTCCACCCTTGCTTGTGGGCTTAATGGCCTCATTTATTTGTCACATGATTTGCCGGACCAGCTTCTCCTTTTCCCCTGTACAAAACAGTTAGTTAATTTAAGTTCCGTGTAAGATGGTTGTAAGCATTTTATCTGCCAAGCCATCAAGAAGTTTTATTATTTTTTAATACACTCCTGGTGATGACTCATTTATGTCTTGCATTATATCACAATGAGTTTTTTGGTTTCTCCTTTTCCTTTGAATGAAACAATTATGTCTTTCAAGTTCCCATAAAATACTAAAAAGGATTTAGTTTGAAGCTTCATTTCTTTCTAGCTGAACTCCTGGTGACATTCTTCTTTGTTTTCTTGGTTAATTCCAGTCATCAGTACGGAAGGTTCTTCTGCAGACTGGGAAGGTATTGAGCATACTCTGTAAGTTCTACTGGCAAGGATATTGTGTTGACCATGTCCCTAACTACTTGAAACTAAGATTTAACATGGCGAAGTTATAGTCCAGATTAATTGTAATTTCTGGAAACAAATAGAATGCTGACTTGGTAACCATTAGCCATTGGATTTGTAGCTCATCTACAGAAGTATATATGATTCTTTACATGATAATAAACTAGATGTGGCTATCTGAACTTCTGAATTTACGAGTGGAAGCCTGGGATCATGGACATACTAGTCCTTGCTAGCTTGTCTTGTGCACTTCGGTCTTTGGATTTTGGAACATGACTTGCAGACTCTGCCAATAATGTGCTTATTTGAAGTAGATCCATTAGCTAGTTGGAAAATAGCCAAAAACTGATATTGATTGAAGCCAATGCATATTTATAGGATTTGTTTGTATCACTCTTATTTTTCAGTCTTATTTACTTTGATTTTTAACACACAGGCTGAGTAATTGGTGGGTTATGTGGTGGGGAGGGGGTTGATTGTTCATTTTATGATCCTCTTTGGTGATGTTGATGAATAAAAATGTGGACCACTGACATGTATCATCTGGTTAATCAAGATTTGCTGTACTAATGGACTAATAGATTCATGAAACTCTTATAAAAATGATAAATAGCAAGCTAGCAACCTTATTTTAAACTATGTGAAGGATGTTAAAGGGAAGTAGATATCATATATACTTTACAGATGCAGATATGTATCCCCTTTTTACATCGTACCAGCCTGCTCCCACTTATTTTTTGTTAATATTCTTGTCTGATGATGGCTCTTCAGGTTGAGGCTCTTTATGAAATGAGTGACTCCCTTTTTGGTGAAGGCCTTACACTTATTGATGACAGGTTTCACTTGTTTTTTTTGCTCTCAAGTTTTTTACCTACATGCCATTACTTGAGTTAGTTTGGTCAAATTAAAAACCTAAAATTCTAGCTTTGTGTTTATTACTGCTCTTAGGTTATCATGGTATATTTTTGTTGGATTTCAATAAATGGCTTAGTTGGTAGATAATTTTTTTTTGACTGGTCAGTTGGTTGATAAGTTAATCTGCAGTTTCTATTTCATGATCTGAATCCTGCTTAGCTGACACTGAAGTATATGTAATGAATCTCAAAATTTTCTTCCAAAATTAAAGGCGATGTTCTGGAATGCTCTCAGCTGATAGTTTATTTGTAAACCAACATTCAGTTTGAATCTTCACAAATAGTAAATGAATTTAATGTGTATTGTAATGCATGTGGATGTATCAGTCTGAGTAATATTTATATAGTTTCCAAGAGTTTGCCATATTCTCATGGATGGGATCATATTACAATACGTATGGTGCACAATTTCCACACATAAACATTTTTTGCAAAATAAATCAAGCACAAAGTACTTACACTTTGAGTCAAGCATGCAAATCGATCATGAATTGGGTTGGAACTAAATGAAGCATGCTGAAATACGAAGACATCAAGTCAACTCAGCAAATCCCTTACCCATTACATAAGATCGGCATGGTGCAGTTGTACAAAATTTCATGACTTTTTTTCAGTTTCCAGTTTACCCAGTAAATTGGTGTTGAAATCCAAAAAAAACGCAAACTAGGCAAGAGAGAGACCTGTAATGAAGTGACTAAACCTACTGCAGTAGTTTTCATCCTAGGGGAACTTGTTGGTTGCTATTATATCTTTAGAGGCAATAGGCAAATAGCATGAACAAAGAGGAAGAAAGCAAAATTTTATGTCAGTTGTTCTTTGCCTCTTGAGGCATATCAGTCAATGATCTTACTTAAAATTTGTAATTCCCAAAATTAATTAAAAAATAGCAGTTAAAACTTGCAAAAATCTTATGTTGGCCCTATTTCCTTAGCCCTAATCCTTGGGAGTTGTCTCAATACTAATAATTTTCTACTTGTGACTAAGACATCTGATTAGGAGGCAAAGAGTCAACTAGAAGAGTGCAATAAGCATACAACATGAACAAAGAGAAGTAAAATTTGATATTAATTGTTCTTTGCCTCTTGAGGCCCTAAGCCAATGAGCTAAATTGAAATCTACAACTCCCAAATTTAATAAAAAATTCTGCAGTTAAAATTTACAAAAATCTTGTGTGACCCTATTTTCTTCTTTAGCCCTGATCCTTGGAAATTGTTTCATACTCATAATCTTCTTGCTATGTCTAATGAATCTGATTTAATGAAATCATTTCCCATTTTTGTAGGTTGTATCAAGTCACATGGTTGACGAGAACAGGATATATATATGACCGACACAGCCTTAAACAAGTTTGTATTTTATCTTTATATGCTGTGAATATTGTTTTTGTCATTGGTTCATCACACTATTTCCCAAGGTTATTAAGGCACCAACTCACTAAGCTTTGAGCTGGCTGTCGTGCCTTGGGTGCTTAGGTGACGTTAAAAATTTAAAAAAATATGGACTTTATTTTTTTTACCCTTGCTATTATGTATTATTATATGCAACTATGCATGAAATCTAAGAACTAACATAAATAATCATGTAAAAACAAGTTAATAGACATGAAACTTGTTAAAACCCTAAACCCTAAAGCAAGAGGGAGAGATGGTTGGGAGGGGAAACGATGGTGAGGTTGGAGGTTAATAGGTGGTTTGTAGTCGTTGGAATAGTGAGAGGGCATGTTAGAGAGGCCATGATGCTACGGAGGGCTTGTAAGGAAAGATTTATGCTTGAAGTGTTTTGAATTAGGGCAATGGCAAAGAGAATGTAGCAATGCTTGAGTTTGTAGGAGATACAGTGGTATGGTCATCATGAAGTGGTTTGCACATTGAACTAGTTGGAGAAACAACATGGGGGAGAAGGTAAGATCGGCCCAACTCATGGGAAAACAATAGCAAAGGTTTGGAAAAGATTTTGTGATGCTGTGGTGGGCTCGCTCGAACAAGAGACTATCGAATTGTTGCAACAAGAAGTGCAACGTTGGCACCATAAGCATGGTTCGAAATGTAGACACATGTCGGATTTCAAATATATAGACATGATTTTTGTTGGTATTTCCAAAAATACCAAATGTTGAACCCCTGTGTAGGCCAAGTCAACTCATGTCGACCGAGTAGGTCAAGATTGGGTATTTTTTATACTAAAAAGGACCCAAGTTGTTCAACATTTGGTCGACACATGGTATTTTTTATAGTAAGAAGGACCCAAGTCGTTCAACACGACTTGTTTATAAGCTGACATGGTCGACACAGACTCGTGCTACTGGTTGTCACTTCTCCTCCATGTGGTTACTCCTCTCCTTTGTTGTTGACTTGTTACTAGTTGCTCATCCTAACTTAATGTTGGGAATAGGATGCAAATTTGTGTAACTATATACTAAGCATCTAGGGTGATCTTCAATCAGATTCCACATCTTCAACGTTTAGGTGTTCTTTCATTTCTACTCTCTCTCTTGATTAAATGTTGTGAGAACTCTTCGTTGTAAACATATACCAAACATTTTTAGGTATGATTTATTCATTTACTAAGTATTTTTAAATATTATTTATACTTCAGGATATTTACATTAAGTTTATATAGCGTAATTTAATATGATACATGTTTAAAAAATAGATTTAAGTAGTCTTAGATGTAGATTGTTACTTACTTTAATTTATCTTAGAATTTTAAATCGAAATTAAATTTTTTTTTTGACTATTTTCCTAAATCTTCATAAATTTACCGCATTTCCATCAATGTGTAATACATCTCCTATTTTTGAAACTGACATTTAATACCATGGCTTCAAGACATCCTGAAATCATTCTACTTTGGTCTTCACATATCGTTGAAATGGAGACTGAGTTGGAAAATGTGATATTGGTGACATGAAGCGAGGAATTGAGTGGGAGGAAATCAGGACCAACCGTGGCGTGTGAATTCTCCATTCTGGTGTGGTGACAACAAAGGCTTGACAATACTACCGTGTTTTGCTCTACAACGGGAGGCGATTCAATGTGCGTACGATCCTCATGTCAAGATTTCAGAATGGTTCAGTTGCAGAAAAGCCTCGACTCTGGGAAATGTCTTGCTGTCCACGGAATCCCGATTCATGAAATTGAATGACACCTTATCAGACATTCGGTTTGAAATTGCTTTGGTTGACACAACCCTTGATCAAATATCCAACAAGCTTTCCATGATACTTGATGTGTATGCTTTTGATCTCTCCTTCATTGTTGTTGGAGAAGCGGACATCATCATGCAGCCTGAAGGCTGCATAGGCCTGGCGTGATGAGGCTAGAGGAATGAGTTAGATGAAGATGAGTTGTGACTACTGACTAGGCCCAGTTAGCTAACTCAATTTGTTTGGGAAGTGGAAGAGACAATGGGAAGGAGAATAATGGCAGTTATGGGAACTAGAAAGCAATCGATATTCTCGAAGCGAAGTTGTGGAAATTGGTGGTGTGGAAATAGGAGCGCGTGACATTGTAAACGGGGATTTCTTAGCTTTAACAGATGGGCCTAACAATGGTCGGGTTATCTTTAGTTTTAACTCAAATGGGTTATACAATCGTGATCCAATCCTTCGGGTCTTTTGATCCCATGTGTGAGGAGAAAGGGTTCACACGGGAACCTTCTTCTCCACAAACTCGTGCAACTCGACCTCATGATGATGGGTTGGGGTCGACGACTACTTCGACGGAGCTTACTGTCGGTGTGGCAGTGGCGGAGGACACACATTTTTCTCTTGGAATGCAAGGATTCATCCTATCCTCTTCCTCTCCTCCCACATCAGTTGTCCACACGTCGGTTGCTTCGATTGTGCAGCGTGGCATCCACCTGGGCCGGAGCTAGATGGCTTGCTGCGGCTTTGTATGTCGGTGAAAGGGTTATAGCGTGGTTTTGGAGAAATCACTGGGGAGTAATGATAGTTTCGGGCGGGGCAGCTCCTGTTTTCAACTCCAGCAGATGGTGGTGGTGGTGGAAGACAGGGGTACAGGTGGCGGATGAGTGCTGGGGACCTTGCATTCTCAAACGTACTACTCAACAGTGGAAATCCAGAGGTAATAGTATTTCAATTTGTTCCACATCCAAGGCAAGCAACATTGGACTTCTCTGGTACCCCATTATGATTCACCCTTTTCGTCTCTACCATACGCTTACAAATAGGGATTCGAATTTGGAAAATGGTGGTCTCATGGGCATGGAGTCAAACAGGGATGGTTGGGACTGTGAGAACATAAGGGGTGCTGGTATGGGTGGGAGGTCCATACAAATCATGAACAAGAGGAGAATTACTAGGGAGGGTTTTTCTATAATATATAGTAGTAGGAAGAAAAAACTGAGTCATAGGTTGGGGAATCGTGAGATTACCCTGTGATGGGACGACGAGCAAATTGTATACAAAGGCAATGAATTGGGTATTGCACTTAAAAATCACTTCATGGAAATTCGCAGGGTTCTTTCTCAATTTCTCAGTGCGGTTCTAGGGGTTGGAGATGTGGACGCATCTTAGCCTCCTCTTTTGGGTGATGTGGGGTTCAATTGTTTTAGCAATGAAGATTATTTTTTGGAATGTATAGGGTTTGGGATGTAAATAAAAAAGGGAAGCGGCAAGGAGACTTGTGAGGTGCGTAAAACATGACATTTTGTGTTTCCAAGAAACAAAGCTTGAAGTCATTGATTCAAGGATCTATCGATCTTTTTCTGGGTTGTGGTTGAATGAGTTTGTGTTTAGAGTTCAACAACAGCGGTTGGGGGACTTGCTACAATTGGTTATTCACTGTGTGGGAATTTGTGTTTGATTTGGTTTCCTATTCACTTTTGACCTTTCTACTATTGGTTATTCTAAAACTGAAAGAGACTGACATAGAACTGGGGGTAATGAATGTGTATGATTCTTGTGAACAAAGTTGCTACAATTGGTTGTGGGAGGATCTTAGGGTGGTGCATCGTTGTGGGGTGGATGAAGCAATCATTGGTGGTGATTTTAATATCATGCGTTTCTTAGGGGAGAGAAATAGTGTATCATCCTAGATCACGAGGGGAATGACTGAATTCATTGAGTTGATCTCGGATGTTAGTTGGATTGATTTACTGATAGTCGGGTGCCAATTTATGTGGTCCAATTTTGCGCCAAGGCCCATCTTTGGCCAGGATTGATCTAGTTTGATCTCTCATGCATGGGATGGTGCTTGGCCAAATACTTGTGTATCTTACTTGTGCCAACCTATCTCTGATCACCTCCATCTTCTGCTATCGTCTATTGAGGATATTGATAGGCGCTTGTTGCGTTTTTGATTTGAGGTCAAATTACGTGGAATATATGGTTTTGATGGGCTGGTGTGTGCTTGGTGGTATCAAATGGGTGAGAGAGGTATGGTATTGGGGTTTGACAAAGTGCTTCAGTACAAGATTGAAATGGATAAAGGAGAATTTGAACGTTTGGGCAGAAGAGAAAAGCCAGAGGGGTGGGTTGTACAAGCCAAATAAGTACAAGATTTGTTTAAAACCCTGGATGAAAAAATGGATAGTGCGGTGTAGGACAAAAAGGATAGGAAAGCCAGAGTCGAGTTGAAGAGTAAATTGGTGGTTTGTTTGAGGGGCAATGAGATTACTTGGAGACAGAGATCGAGGGCTTTATGGCTTAAAGAGGGTGATCAGAATTCAAAAAATTTTCAATGTTTGGCAAATAGCCTAAGATGATTGAATCATTTGAGTCCATATGGCCTAGGGTGTTTTTTAGCCTAACATTTGGAAGGCAAGTCCCATGTGTGGGTGGGACTAGGACATCGAGGGCTTCAATGTATCTTGAGTGAGGAGGTTAAAGTCATTGAGAGAAGGGTTTTCACTAAGGAGGTCAAATCGGTAGTGTTCATGATGGTTGATGACTAAGCCGTGGGCTTGGATGGTTTCCTGATCCTTTTCTTCTAGAAATATTGGAATATTCCCTCTAGTTGCTTGACATCAGGTTTGACCACGGGAAGAGGAGCACTTGGGATTGCAAAACTTTTGCTCCTTTAATCTTGCCTTACTAGGCACATGGATTTGGTATCTTGGTCAATCACTCTTTATGGTAGTTTCCTCTGAGCCTCTTTGAAGGAAAGTAATTGTTGGAAAATGGTATAGTAGTTGTGTTGTGGGTAAAGTGGGAAGGCATTTGAGGAGGATTTCTCTAGTATGAGGTGGGATTCTTGAAGTTGAGTGTGTTATAGAATGTAGGATTAGGTTATGAGTTGGGTGTGGGCATTGGATTATGTTTTAGGAAGATATTTGGGTTGACTCCATGCCTTTGAGATTATTATTTTTTAGTTTGTTCCTTCTTTCTGTGTAACCTGCTGCTAGCATAGGGGAATGTTTTGTGAGATTGCCTTCTGGGATAGTATAAGATTTGAGATTTAGAAAGGATCTTATGGATAGGGAAGCCTTAGACTTGGTCTCTATGTTGGCTCTACTAGAAGGTGCGGGTCCAAATTCCTTATCCTTCTCATCTTCCCGCACTTGGCTGTGGGTCAAGGATGGAAACTTCTATCTCATCTTTGTTCTCGATCCTGACTTATGGAGGAGCTCACATAGGATGTTATACTTAGATCTGGAGCAACAGGGTGCCATTGGAAATCTAATTTTTTGTTTAGCAGATATATCTAGGAGGGTGCTGAGCGATTCAGCTTTACAATGGTGGGGCATTCAGCTTGCGAATCTTCGTCACCTTCTATGGGAGTGTGGGACTGTTTGTGGATGGTGGCGCTCTTTACTTGGGGAAGAGAGTTTTGATCTGACATGGGGAAATCCTCTAGGAGGCTTGGAGGTTACATGAGAGATGGGTACGACGGTGGCAAAAGATTTGGTGCACTCCCACATGCTACATGTTGGACCAAATGGATTGAAAGGAATCACTGCATCATTTGGGCAAGTATGAGACGATTGAAAATGTTTGAGATAGGGTGGTTTCTTCAGTGGTGAGTGGTGTCTTGCCATAGTTGATGTAGATGAGTCCGATGTGTTTGTTCGTGACTGGTTGCTCCTAATAGTCTAGACTTTTGGTTTACTCTAGCTGTTTCCTTTTTATTTTTATGGCTTATTCTCTTGATAAGCACCTCATCTTTGTACTTCCTGTTATCGGTTTTCTATAAAATACTGATTTATCACTAAAAAAAGGAAACTTGTTAAAACCATCAAGATTAAAAACAAGGTGAAAAAGAAATTTAACCTGGAAAATAGGACAAAGAAACAAGAATAGAGAAGGATTTGGAGTCGTCGAAAATCGTCACCTAAGTGGCTGGAAATGACTCAGAAATCACCTGAATAAAATTAAATAAAATATAAGATCATAATGAGGTTATTTATCATTAGATCATCCAAAAGTGAAAAATTTCAAAAGGGCAACAAAAAAGTCACAAGAGATGCTCCAGGACCACCATCAAAAGGAAAGGAAACAAAAAAACAACAAAAGTAGCAAAACAGAAGGCTTGACCCAATTATGCCCTTTTAACTCTTTGCACCATGAGTTGGCCTTCACATAATGTGAACCTACACAACAACCATATCTTTCTCAGTCTGTCGGTATTGTGGTTTGTCACTCTACATCAAGTGTAGCATTTGCCTCTTATGTGTACTTCAATTTATTTTAATGCCTCATGCTATTTGATCATTTTTTTGGGTTTAAGATTGGCCCAATTATGCCCTTTGACTCTTTACACCATAAGTTGGCCTCCACACAATGTGAACTTACACCTCAATATAGAATTAAATGTCGATTTCATGTCGGACTTTGGTCCGACAAAAATAAGAAACATGCCGGACATCGGTGGAAATGTCGGTGGAAACACGGTAAATTTACGAGTCCGATAAAAATAGGAAACATGTTGGACATCGGTGGAAATGTCGGTAGAAACGCGGCAAATTTACGAAAGTCCATGAAAAAAGTCAAAATACTTTGAATTTTGATTTGAAACTTTTGGATAAGTTAAAGTAAGTAATAATCTACATCTTATACTACTTAGATCAACTTCCTCAATATGTATCGCATGAAAATACAATAGATAGACCTAATAAAAATATTCTGAAGTATATATAATACATAAGAAATGTTTAAAAACAAAAAGACTCAAAAAAGTTACCTTATATATACTTAATATCATGAAGAATGTCTTGGTTGATTAAAATATTCTTCCTGTACATCAGTTATATTGTATTTTCAAGGAATTTGTTGTCGAATTTGAGACTCTCCAGAACATGTAGTTGTTCTAAGACATATGATTATAATGTCTTGATATTCATTGATAAAGTAGCGGTATTGTAATATTGGCAGTTGTATTAGAAATCCCATTGGTGGATATTGAGGAATTATATATACTGGTTGAGGCTGTCGAGAGATATAAGAATGATTTGAAGGACGTTTAGGTGGTTGCTCTTCATATTGTGTGGAAGGAGGTGCATAATGAAATAATGAATCTATATCTCATCCAGTTTGTTCGCTTGGAACATAAGAAGATGTAGTTCTTGTTCAATTGTTTCAAGTGTTGTAGTCTGTTTGCCCAATAGAACCACTACCTTCATAAGAACTATAATCATAAGGATCTCTAGGATCATGAATACTCAAAAAGTCAAGTGGGTTTAACAAAGATCCTCTCGTATGACTGCTCCAAAAATCTTCATCTAGTTGTTGCTCACGACGATCCCGTCGTCGATAATGAATTTCTAGTCGGCTTCTATGATCCTCATCTTGTGTATCCTCATCTTGTGTAGTATATCTGAAGACATCTTCTCCTGTAAATGGGTTAAGTGGCTTTTGTGTTTCTCTCTATTCTTGTGGCTCTTCTGTTGCAGATAGGGTTACATCTTTAATGCCACCATCATCGTCGTCTGGTGGTTGTATGCCATCATCATCTGTGCTACTGTCATCTCTTAAGCCTGGAGTATGTCCACGAGAGCGTCTTAATGAGCTCATATATTCTTCTACATTAATGTCTATTTTACTAGCAATTCTAGAAGATGGTCTGCGTTGTTCTTCATCTAGAATTGGTTCTCTATTTTCTTGCAACCACTGAAGTATGAGATTATCATCTTTGTTCTCGTTATAAATATATACAAGATCTATTGGGTCCATATAATCTTTTTCTTTTCCTTCTTTAATATGTTTTATTTTTAGCCGCATGTTATAATGCACGAGTACCAAGTCATTTAACCTTGCAGTGCCTAATCTGTTTCTTCTCTTTGTATGAATAAGGTTGAATGTACTCTAATTTCATTCACAACCAGATGCTATTGTCATTTGAGATAAAACCTTTACAGCAATATTCCTCAAATTTGGAACATCTGTTCCATTTAATATCCACCATTCACCTGAAATATGATATTTATTTATTAACTATATTATGGAATAACATTATGAAATAAAAGAAATGATATTAAGAATATTACTTGGAGTCCTTGTGTCACGAGAACGTATTATACGAGGCTTTCTAAATGACATAAGTTCATCTCGAAAGTATTTCATTTCATTGAGAAATTGTACTTGGACATTGACATTAGGCTCTAATTTTTTGATCGCATCTTTAACAGATGTTAATAAATCAGTAGGACTACTAAGTTGATAACTGTACTGGAACCGTGGAATCAAATAATATGCTATATTAAAACAAAAAACTTATTTAACAAACAATTTTGTAATAAATGAAATATAATGATGAAAAATATGAATGTACATCTTAAAATACTTATCCTCTTCATGTAGAGGATGAAGAAGCATGTTAGACCATCTGTCATCTATAATTTTGAGATATGTCTTAGATGATCTGTATGCTACATCAGCCACATCTTTCATTAATCTCATAGCCTCATATAAAAAATCCATGGTAGATTTCTTATCACCATCCACAATGAAGGACCTTTGAAACTGGTGTCATAATATGTATAACCTTTCGACAATTCTTCCAAAAATGTACATTATTAATAATTGAATTTACTCTCCTATCAATTGAACTTTCACTCTCGTGATATTGGTACTACTGTGGCGAATTGAACATATACTTCAGTCTATTTCTTCGATCAATCAATCTTTCGAGAGTAATATAATTTGTTGCAAATCTGGTGACTCTTAGACGGATTAAATCGTCACCGCAACACTCAGGTGATCTCATTAAAACTAGTAAAAATGAGTGGTTGTAAATGAAATTTGTTACAACCTTTGCATCTCTTACTGTCTTCTCCATCAACTTTGTCTTCCCAAAGTTCTTAAGTATTCGATCAATACAATGAGCTGCACATAGTGTCCAATATATGTTATACTTTCTCATAATTCTAGAGTTAGTCTTTTTAATTTACTTCTATTATTAATCATAATCTGCACCACGTTTGTTACTCCCACTTGTTTAATGATTTCTTCCATTTGCTTGTATATATACTTGTAATCTTTAATAATATCAGAAGCATCAATGGACTTCAAGAAAATTGTACGACAATCACAATAAACCATAAAGTTGATCTGTTTTCTTGTGGTACTTGTCCAACCATCACACATGACAGTCACCCCATAGGTTGGCCATTGTTGTTTCAAACCATTAATGTAGGTTTTAATTCTTCCTTCTTTGCTTTAAGGTACTTGTTCATGACCTCATGTTCAGTTG
Source organism: Posidonia australis (assembly GCA_024699735.1). NCBI lineage: Eukaryota > Viridiplantae > Streptophyta > Magnoliopsida > Alismatales > Posidoniaceae > Posidonia > Posidonia australis. The sequence goes on along the minus strand of JAMKQA010051431.1, from coordinate 7,044 downwards.
GTGTCTTTATTCCCGTACCTTCTTTTGTTGCAACATCAAGCATATGTTGTAGATAATGTCCCTTTGCTGTTTTTACAGGAATAACATTGAAGAACATATATTTTGCTGCAGCTTGATCGACTTTTTCTCTAGCATTTTCAAACATGCCTTTGATTGTTTTCTGTTTTGAGGTTTTTTTTCTAACTGTAGCTGCATCTGGATTGTCGTATCTTTGACTAGATGTTCTGAACATTCCAGTAATGCCTTTACCTTTATCCTTTTGTGTCATGCCATTGTCACTGCCACTATTACTACCACTTTCCTTGTAAGCTCGGGTACTATCCGTCTTATGGAAATTTTCAATTTGCTCTTTATGTCATTCTTCATTTCTAGATTCTATTATTGATCTTCTATACATTTCTTTTTCATCTAAAGTATTACAGTTTACAGGATAAATCATATCATTATCTGAATCCGATATGGGAATAGTATCAGAAGTATCTTCATTGAAAAGAATCTTGTTGAACCTTTCTTCTCTTCTCTTTTTGTTACTTTTCTTTACTTTAGTACCTTTTAATAGTTATCTCATTTGAAAAGAAACTAAAGATGGACATGACTTACACTTAGCTACATTAATATATCCACCAGCAAGGTGTTGTTTTAATCTTGTTATTCTACTATTCATTTGCTTATCACAATATTTACATTGTATTTTTTGTCTATCATTAACAATAGAATATCCATGCAACCAATCTGGATCCTCTGATTTAGTTGTCCTAACATCACTACGACCTCCACTACTTTCAGATTCTAAGAAATTTGACATTATGAATGCTGAAAACAAATGATAGCTGTCATTAATTTAATGAAATAATGCATTCAAATATTTTCTGATTTTTTACACGTTATAGTAGTTTCTACAATTATTCTTGATTTTTTTTCATATTTTCTTGATTTTTTAATTAATTATGAAATATTCTGATTTTTTAAATAATTATAAAAAATTACTAATTTATATAATTATATATCAAATTATTAACATTAAGATTCAAAATAATAAAATAAACTTGAAAAAAACCTTAGATCTCTGCAATATTATGGTAGATCTAACTAAAATTTAAGTTTATACTTTATATCTAAGATTGCATGTAAACTTAAAAAAAAGGGGTTTAAATCAGAGTTGCTTTAAACAATACAATTTTGTGGTTGTGATATAACATGAAAATGGTACAATAATACTAAAGTAGTCATATTAAGGATGGGATAAGTATCAATTAAAGATAATAAAATTAAATCAACAAATGAAATTGCAAAAGTCTTCCAAATTGCAAAAGTCTTTCAAATTGCAAATCATGCAAAAAAACATGAAATTACATGCAAAAACCTAAGATCTAACAAATAGAAATACACCAAGTATAATTATTCCTAATTTCTACAATTATTCTTGATGTTTTTCAAATTTTCCTGATTTTAAATAAATTATGAAATATTCTTATTTTTTAAAAAAATTATAAAATTTACTGATTTTATAGATTCATTATGTTAAATCTATCATTTATGTTATGAATTGAAATATTATTAGGTTAAATCTTTATTTTTTAATTAATTACAAAATAAATATGAGAATTTCTTAAATAAAAGAAAAGATTTATTCCAGGACAAAGGCTAAAATAAGAGAGGAGAAAATGATGGCTATTGTTAATGCTTTATATATATTTTTAACTTGTTGAAACTTGAAAGACAGTAAAATCTCTTTTGTAAGAAAGGACTTAAAAAAAAATAGACATAAGATAAAACTAGACGGTAAAAGTTTTTTTTTTAAATTTTGTTATAAACCACCTTATCTTATAAACCACCCTCTCTTTTACATAAGCGAAAAATAGGACATTAGACACGAACTTTAAAACAAAACATAAAGGACTAGACGACACGAGCTTTTAAAAAAAAGAGGCACAAACTTTAGAAGAAAAAAAAAAGGTTGGATGGCCTGCACCTTTTCTTCAGTCCTCAATCCTCACATGTGCCATCGACTTTAGAAGGAAAAAAAGGGGATGGCGAAGGAAAGACGAACCTAGTTGGAGCCTTGGAGACCAGAGCAAACGGCGACATAGGGCGACGGACGACGAACGCGAGAATCGGAGAACGTGCTGGACTGGCGACAACGGACGACGTTGGAGGCTGGATGACGGACGGCATTGGATTACGGGAGAAGCTTGTGGATGACGGCGTTAGATGATGACGGACCGTTGGAGAAGTTTGAGGAAGGGAGGAAAGGAGATGGGAGAAGGCGTTGTTGGGGTGTTGGTAGACGAAGGAATTCCATGGCTTTTAAAGCCGTGTCGTGTTGTGGGAAAGGTGTGTCGTGTTTAAAAAAATATCAAACATCCATCGACATCTTACCAATACCATCGACATTCACCGAAATATCGTTCGACATGAGGTAAGTCGTGACATATTTTGAATGTTGTTTCTCTTCTTTCACTCACCGATACGTGTCGACGAAATTTCACTGACACGGATCGAAATTTGACACCATGCACCTCAACCATATCTTTCTCATAGTATTTCATTGTCTGTCCATGTTGGGGCTTGTTGGCTCTACACCATGTGTAGCACTTCCCTCTTATGTGTACTTCAGTTTATTTTAATGGCTCATGCTATTTGATCATTTGTTAAGACTGGATGAGCACAAGATGTCTGTTGCTGCACGTCTCTGATTTGACAAGGACTATGTTGTTTGAACTAAATGGTGGCCATGAAAACAATGACCTAGTCCATATCTATGTTGTTTGAACTGAATGGTGGCCACACTTACCAATTGGTGAAAGTATAGTACCTCATCTTAGGGATTGTCCTGACTCCTGATAACCCATCTAGGTGTGGCATTACATTTTGGCAAAAATCGTCTTAGTGGTGCTTTGATAGTGATGACCAACTGTGTACACTCTCTTTCTTTCAACTCCTTTTTTCACATTTTCGTAAATTCAGCAAAAAATCATAGCATAGCATCTCCTAAGAGGGTTTTTTTTCTTTTTGTTTAGGCCTTAATTAGCTTTTGTCTTCAGTTTTCTAAATGGAATCTCCACCTTTGGTGCTGGTTGGGTAAATGGAACAGTTTATGTTCTCGCTTAATTTTATTTTCATATGAAAATTGAGTACATGTAGATTTTTTTCAACTTTCTTTCTGCATACAGCTATTTCTACCTTGAACTGCGCAATTAACTTCAGTGATCCTTTTGCAATTTTCTAGCTCTATTTACCATTATTAGTGACCTTTTGCAGGTAGGGAGTTTCACTCATCATATGCAGGATGGTTGGGGTCTTGCTACTGATGGGAAAATCCTATTTGGAAGTGACGGAACTTCATCACTATACATAATAAACCCCCAGAATTTTAAAGGTTTGGTATTCTATCATTTCACTTTTTAGTGATTTTATAGATTGTGTTGACCTCTTTTTTAAATACAGTCATAAAAAGAGAGACAGTCAGGTATAAGGATCGAGAAGTTCCTTACATTAATGAATTGGAATACATAAATGGCGAAGTGTGGGCAAATGTGTGGCAGGTATGGTTATTTTCCTTACTGAGGCTTTTCTAGTGTACATGCCAAATAATTTTCTTATACAAGCCCTCAAAGATTATTCCTATTTGTTGAAAGAAATTTCCTAGCACAAGAACACTTGTAACGTAGGTTGTCATTGTAATAATTTGTCCAGAGGAGTCATAATTGTCTGGTCTCTATTTGTTTTCAACTATAAAAAAACCTAATCCATCTAATAACAGTTGTCAAAATAAACATTGCTTAAGTGCTGGCTAATGAGTTTTCTATTAACTGTCAAAACTTTTCTATTAACTGTCAAAACTATTTGGAAGTATAATTTCAAGCACTACAAGAATTTGTTATGTGAAGACTAGGGACTGGTTAAGGGCTTAAGGCACCTGAAAGATTAATTCTTTGTTTAAACTACAAGCCTCTTAGAGGGAGTTTCTAGTTTTTCATATCTTAATGAAACTAGATACTGTACATAAAATAATTTGGGGAAAATATATGCTTCTTTGACTACTTGGCTTTGTGTTAGAATGGCTATTTCTTTCTTGGAACCATCTCCATTATATGTGCTTGTAGAAAGAATCTAAAGTATGTTACCTGGGAAACAAAGCATTTGCTAGTGTTTAGCCAAATTTTCAAAGACAGCGGATGAATCTAGGCCATACTATCTAGAAGAAGTATAGTGTTTATACGTCATTTTTGTCTGGAAGAAAAACACTTACTTTGTGAACACAGTTAAGGGTTGATGGCCATCTAATACACTTAAAAGAGAACCCACTTTTATGGATTCTTGGATCAAAATGAAAATGCAAAGAATTATAGCTTAGAAACTTAAATAGATATAAACATGAACAGCATCATAGATTCACAGTTCACCTTCTAGTAACAAGTATGAGTCACAATTGTATTGAGCACCTACTGTTTTAATCATGTTATGAATCACTCTGTGAAACTATAGCAGTCGCTATTACTTTCTATTGTGTAAATGTATTGTAAATTAATTTTCTTTGGTTCTTGTAAAAGATTGATATGCTACAACCTATATGGGCAAAATAGGATGATAAAATGACATGCTAGAAAATCTTCTTGATGAACCTATCTAGAATTCTAATGAAAGGCTCAAAGGAAAGGATTTGGGGAATTCAACTGTTCAGATTACGGCCTATATGGGCAAAATAGGATGATAAAATGATATGCTAGAAAATCTTCTAGGTGAACCTATCTGGAATTCTAATGAAAGGCTTGAAGGATTTGGGGAATTTAACTGTTGAGATTGCTGCCTATATCAGTAGCCATGATGCACAGCTAGAAATATTAGATGCAGGTGCAGCATGATGTGATAGTGACAAATGGAGATGAATTTGTTATAGAACTAGGTTATAATACATTACGGCTATTCTTGTACTTTTTAAGTTCAGTTCTGTCTACAACAAGAACAGCATATTAAAATCTTGTATATGATCACAAAAATATGATCAGAAGATGAAACTGCTGTCTAGTCACTGACTACTTCACTCATATGCGTGAAATTAAACATCGACACGTGTTGGCGAAATATCGTTGACATGTGTCAGATTTTGAGTTGGCCAACACGATTCACTAATGTAAATCAAGAAATACCATATGTTGGAGTCAAACATTGACTTGTGTTGAAGCATGTTGAAGTGTCGGTCAACTTAGTATATTTTTTATAGAGCTTGAACAATGTTGACCGACACGCCTATTAAAATTGTCGACACGTATTAGAGTTCCTTTCTTTTTCATTAGTTTCTTTCCTTTTATGAGTTCCTAACTTCCTTTATATCTCCTTTGCTCCTTTGCAACTCGATGGCTTGTTGTAAACGTGAAGAGCCTTCTTTCCTTAATAATACTATAAAATTAATAAAATTAGTATACTCATATATATACTATTTCGGGATGGGTGCATTGCCCTCGCCACCCCCACAAAGCGGTGTGCCTACTCTCCTTAGGTTTATTGACTGGGCAGCGACTCCCATGGACTCTGTGAAGTAACAACATCTAGATGGTCTTCAATGAGACTCTATATCTCCAACACTTAAGTATTTTCTCAATTTTATTTTCTCTCCATGTTAAATATTGTGAGAACTATTCATTTTAAACATATATTAAAAAAATTTAAGTATGATTTATACATTTATTAAGTATTTTTAGGTACTATTTTTACTACAAGAAATTTGTATTAAGTTTATGTAGTATATTTTAATGTGATATTTAAAAAGTAGGTCTAAGTAGCTTAAGATGTAGATTATTGCTTACTTTAGCTTATTCTAGAATTTCAAATCAAAATTCTAAGTTTTTTTATTATTTTCGTGGACTCCTATAAATTTATCACTTTTTTACCGACATTTCTACCGATGTTCAATACATTTTTTTTATTTTTACCAGACCGAAGTTAGATACAAAATTGACATTTAACACTATCCTCATATGTGGATCATATCTAAACTCTTCAATGTCATTAATTAGAGTTCTTCATAATGATCATGCAAGAATTTCCAAGGCAGTTTTCAATATGTATAAAAGCATCCTGATGTATTTATTATCTGAGAGATGGATCATCTTTCTTACTAAAGGATGCTCCAAAAGGTGTGCTTCCTATGTAAATGCAGCCAGTGGAGGTGTCCTGCTTGTATTTGCATCTCATTTGGACACTACGACAAGATAAGTGGGAGATCTAGAAGTATATATTCAAACAATGATTGTAAAAATGCATTATGCATTGGACCGCAAAGCTTCTTTGATAGAATGAAGATGGGCAAAGTATGATGTTGTTGTTGTTTCTCTTTGTAGTGTGTACTTCCACATAAAATGCATATGACCCTTGTTGTTTTAAATTTTAAAGATAAGATGCTCATGATAATTTGTCTAGAAATTCTATGTATGTCTATCCCTTTTCTCACAGCAGTTTCTACTTTATGACACCATGTAATTCTTAAACTGGATCCTTCTCAGGATATTGTGCTTTTGTTGGAAAATTCATGTGATTTTTCTGTGAATTTGTGAATAAATTGATGAATGAGATAGTGTTGTACAGACTGACTGCATCGCTAGAATTTCACATAAAGATGGGAAGGTTCTGAGCTGGGTTCTTCTCCATCAACTAAGGTCAATTCATATTTCTAAATCACCGATTCAAATTTCAATCATCCTAAAAGCTTTTCTGTACAATGTTTTAAATGGTTTCTTATTTCTTCCAGGCAACATCTGTTAGCGTCTGGATACACGGTAAGTAGTAATTTCTTATTGTTTGTAAATGTTTCATTTTACATGCGATTCAAACAGTCCTTTAATTTCATATTTGGACAGAATCTGATAATTTATGATTCTTAGCTTTGTCTGCCAATTAGAGCTGTGACATGCCATCCCTAGTGCTAACTACTTTCTGTTGCATGATTGGCTTTTGTCTCCTCATTTTGATGTAGCTGCATCTTTCTTGTTCCTGTTGGCACATTATCAGGAACTCCCACTCTGCACTCACACGGCTCCTTACCAA
>JAMKQA010051430.1:0-59865 GCA_024699735.1 Posidonia australis | reverse complement strand
CCCCACAGATGAACCTCACATGAAACCCTAGATCTGGAGAGAAGAGGGAGGAGTTCTCTCCACACAATTGGAGACAAAATAGGGCTACATAATGCCAAAAGAGGTTACATATTCTGTGCCTTAGCCTTTTTAAATACTAGGGTACCTAAATGGTCAAATGACCAAACTAACCCTAAACAAAGATATAATTCAAGACATATTTACAACAGGTTGAAACAACTCAACTTAACACTGCACTTCATCGGTAAAATCACTCACCATAGGTGGAGCAAGAAGTGGAAACAAACACGGCCAACAGAGCGAGAGGCAGGATCAACAACAATCAACGGTTCAGAAGATGAAATCAAGCAGTCGAAAGATGATTGCCAACAAGATGTGGGGTTAACCTTAGATCCCCAAAAGTGCACTTGTTTGATACTGTGAAGAGATTGGAGTTTGAGAGAATGGCATTGATCACATTTCTTTTAGAGTCTATAGAAATTTATATAGTGTGATCACCTGGTAATTACCACAACTAGCAATGACGTATGCAAATACACATAACCACCACAACAAATTATTTTAAGTACTAATCTAACTCTAAATTATAAACTAAGTTTTAAGAATTATTTTATTTATTTAGACAAACATGTCTCGCATGGAAAGGTATAAAGATAACAATAATGGGAATATGGGAACTTGCTGGATTTTGAAGCCATGGAGAAGTATTGCTTTGATGTCTAAAACATTTTTATTACGAGGTACCCACCAAACTAGTGTGTCTTCTTACAACCAAATCTATTGCTTAGGTCCTAATTATTTTTATTCTTAGATACTCATCAAGCCAATCACATACAGTCATAGGGTTGTACATGTGTCCTGATTGACCTAAAAATAGAACTACGTTGACATGTGGTTGGAGTTGGGTCATTTTTTTTGTATTATGGGTTGTATATTAGTGGAGTAAAAAAAAAAATCTCCAACCCAGACTTTCTATGTTGGGCATGAACTCCAGAAACGGGTTACCCGACTCGACTTGAAATTTTAAGGTGTATATATATAATGAATTATATACATTTATAAATACATATTATATATATAATTATTTATTTTTAAAATCTTAATCTCTTCTCTCTACAACTTCATCTTTTATTCTTTTTACGCAATCTTCTCCACCCATCTGCCACCTGCTCCATTCTAACATATTCTGATTTCTCTCCATTTCATCTTTTGATTGTGCCTCTTTCTTATCACATCATATTACATTTTACTATGAATTATTTATAAATTTCAAAGTAATAATTTATGTTATTCAAGAAATACTAGTAAATCATATCTTTGTTTATAATATAACCAAATTGTTCTTTACTTTATGTTTGTTATTGTTGTTGTATATTTTTATACAATATGTTATAAATGTAATCTTTAATTCTTAATAAGTACATATAAAACCTTAGAATTGACTTAACCCAACTCAAAATTTGTGAATTAGGTTAGATTTGATCTAAACAATGGTTAAGTTGAATATGGGTCTAAAATTATTCAACTCAAATAATTTGAGTTAAGTTATATATTCATCCTTAATCCGACCCAATTCAATTCATGTACGCCCCTAGTACTTAAACATCAAGCCTTGCATCATGGTCCTATCTATCTATCTATCTATCTATCTATTATTTGTTTGCAACACAGAAAAAAATGTACATTAAAAACAATGAAAGAGTAGAATTCTCTTTTTTCATTCTTGTTTTTTCTTTTTTTTTTAATTTATTTTATTCTATAATTCCATTATATAAGGTTCACTTATTCTAATAATCATTTAATTTTCAATCTCATTATGTAGATCCATTCATTCTATTTATGTGGAACCATTTAATTTTAATTTCATTATGTGGAACTATCTATTTTATTTGTAAGTATATATTTCTTTTGTTGATTCAAATGAATAACTGACTTTTTGGTTTTCTATTCATATGATTTCTTAAAATTATTTTTTCCCCTTTTTGGTTTCATAAAATTAATTATCTACTATATATTTTTTGTTTAGAAGAGAAAAATAAAAGATATATATAGGCCATAAGCAATGAGGGATTTTTTTCCCATTTTCTTCTTTTTTTAATAATTTATTCTATTTTAAATTTAATTAAATGCTCTTCCCATACAATATATATCTTTTAATATCATGTATGTACATATTTTTATATTTTCTCTCTCTTTTATCTTCCTATCATTACATGGGTTGTTTTCTCGTTTTTTCTATTATGATAGAGAACAATCGAGCTAACATCAAATTACATGTCATCGAATAAGGTAGTCTTTGGTAAAGTTTTTCCATAAAATGTATTCCCACAAAGAACAATTGAGTTAACATTGCATAACACGTCATTAAGTAAGGTAGTATTTGGTAAAGTTTTTTTACAAAGTGAATATTGAGAAATGTTAGAGTTTTTAAGCAACTTGTTTTTGTAAGTTATGACCTTATTGGTTAAAGAAAACATATCAAAGCATTTATGAGTAAGAAAATTGTCTATATTACCCCTCAACCTCTCTCCTTATCAATATACCAATGATGAATACCGATGGCAGTGACAATTGGTCCTCTAGTGGCAACAATTGACTGATGCAGTTGGTGAAGGGAAGAGTGGCAACAATGGGAGTCGTGAGAATAGAGTTAGCTAGAGATGTGAGAAAGGTGATAGGTTTTTGTTGAGATCATATAACTAAACATTCACACATGTCAACAAAATATCGTAAACATGTGTCGGTTTGTTAGTTAGGCGACATAATATGTATATGTAAGTTACAATACATTGTATTTCAATGATAAATGTTAACATGTTTTGTCATGCCGACCCATGTCCCATCGACTTAGTGTAAATTCCACACTGAGTCAAGCCCATATCGATCAATATGCCTTTTGAAGCTACCAACATGGACAACACTATTGTTGTTAGTTGTCTCTCTCTATTGACTGCTGCTCCTTTCCTTCCTTCATTAATGGTTGCAACTCCTCCTCATCATTACTGACTGTTGCATCTCCGATGGAGCTCCTCTCATCTTTCCTTTCTCTTCTTTCCTTCTCTCGTACTTGTAAACGTGCATCTTTGGTTGAGCTTTGAAGGTTCCTTGAGTCATTAGGTGGTGATGGTTTTCTCTTCAATTTCTTTGGTTTCTTATCTTTCTCGTAAAAGTATAAATGTATAATCCATTTTCCTACCTCTCATCAATTTATTAAGCTAGATCTTAGGTTTTTACATGCAATTTCATGTTTTTGTTTAAGTTCACATGCAGATCTTAGGTATAAACCTAAAGATTAGTTAAATTTAACATTATATTATATAGATCTAATATTATTTCATGTTTATCTTACTGTTTTGAATCTTGGTGTTAATAATTTGATATATAATTATATAAATTGTTTGTATAATATATAGATCTAACCTAATAGTTCACATGTTTATAAATTATATCACGTAGGTGATAGATCAAACCTAATAATTCTGTAAAATCATTAAAGAATAGTGAAATTTGTAATTAAATAAAAAAAATATTTATAATTTAAAAAAAATCAAAATGTTTTATAATTAATCTAAAATCAAGAAAATTTTAAAAAAATCAAGAATGATTGTAAAAGATACTAAGAATGAAGAAAAGCAAGAAATATTTGAATGCATTATTTCATAAAATTAATGATAATTATATTTTATTTTCAACTTTCATAATGTCAAATTCTTCAAAATATAAAAGTAATGAAAGTCATAATTGTGTAAGGACACTTAAATCAGATAATCCGGGTTAATTGCATGTATATCTTATTAACAATGATAGACAAACAACTTAATGCAAATACTACAACAAACAAATGAAGAGTGGAGGAATAATAAGATTAAAGCAATACCTTGTTAACATATATAGTAATGTAACTAAGTGTAAATTGTATTTATCTATGGTTTTTGCTTAAATGAGAGAGTTATTAAACGGCACTAAAACGAAGGAAGGTGACAAGAAGAGAAGAAAAAAAAGACTCAATAAGATTTCTTCAATTAAGAAACTTCTCATGTTATTCTTATATCATATTCAGACGATAATATGGTTTACTCTTAGAGACTATGACACTTTAGAAGATAAAGAAATATATAGAAAAGTAATTATTAAGTTTAAAACTGAGAAATGACATAATGAGCAAATTCAAATATTTCATGGAATGGTTAGTATCAGAACTAACAATGGAAATGGAAGTCGCATTGGTAGTAGCAATTAAAGTACACAGAACAATAAGGATAATGCTATTGCTAAAATGTTCATAACATATAGTCAAAAGTACAATAATCCAAATATGCCTACTGCTAGAGGAAAAAAAAGCCTCAAATCACAAAACCATTAAAAAGCATGTTTGGAAATTCCAAGGAAAAAGTTGGTTAAGTTGTAATAGAATATATGTTTTTCAATACTATCCCTGCAAAAACAGCAAAGGGACCTTATCTGCAATATATGTTTCATGTTATAGCAAAAGAAGATACTGGAGTAAATGCATCAATTGAGCATGCGATCATGAACAAGTACCTTAAGTAAAGAAGGACGAACTAGAAACTTACATTGTCGACTTAAAACAATAATGGTTGACTTATGGGGTGACTATCACATGTGATGGTTGGACAAATTATCACAAAGAAACAGTCCATCAACTTCATGATTTACTGTGATGGTTATATCAATTTCTTAAATTCCATTAATACTTTTTTTTGTTATTAGATATTATAAGTACATATACAAGCAAATGAAAAAGTTGTTAAATAAGTAGGAGTCGTAAACGTGGTATAAATTATTACTGATAATGAAAGTACTTTTAAAAAAGTCATTTCAAAGATTATGAAATAGTATGAAATCTATTAAGCATCATATGTAGTTCATTGTATTAATCTAATGCTCAAAGATTTCGGGAAGACGACGTTGGTGGAGAAACAATAAGAGATGCAAATGTTATAATCAATTTTATTTACAACCACCTATATTTATTGTAACGCCTCTGATGCCATAAACTAACATCAAGTCTATCCAAAACAACTATTAATAAATAACTAAATAGTATTGTAGGAAATTAAATTAATAAGCAAATGTCTGTAATAAAATTAATAAAAAGTCTACTTCAACCAAGAACATGTGGCATACGACTATGTAGCTCTAACTATATGTACTACATTAGATATTAACTCTACAATCTACACCTACAAATGAAAACCAATGAAAACATACATGACACTACAAGAAAAATTAGATTTTGCGAGGACAAAGAGTGAGCACTTAGCGAGGACATGTCCTCGCAATAATATAAGGAGGACATATAACGAGGATTTTGCGAGGAAATGTCCTCACAATACAATACCGCACGGCACCAGCCAACCCCCACACTCGCGCGATCTCCTCCGACGCGCGACCCTTCCTCAGCCTCCGCACTCCCTCTAGCCCTCTATCTTTGGTTCTCCCCTCTATCCCCACACGACCCACCTCCCTCTTTAAAGCCACCTCCACGCCTGCCATCCCTCGAAGCACGCCGGTCCGCCGCCAGCCTCGCTGCTCCAAAAGGGACGGGACGAGCAGCCCTCTTGCTAGCCCACACGCGTAGGAGAGGACCGATCGCAAGTCACGGGCGCGGAGAGAAGAAAAACAGGGGGTCACGGGCACCGTTGGTTCTTTGACCGGGTCCAAGCCCAAGCCCAAGTGGGCATCACACCCAAATACGGGTCCCAAAGCAGAACAGACAACACTAACCAATGAAAATCACACCACAAGGGAGCAATCAGGGGCACAAAACACAAGGAGAGCCCATAGCCAACAAACACAATATGGATTTACCATTAATAAACCACACACCAATAATTACAAGAAATTTCATGGTTTATATTAAATGGAAAAGTTAGGCACAGATGTTACAGTTTTGCTTAATTCTTTAAGTATTCATGATCTCAAAGATCCTTATGATTATAGCTCTTATGGAGGTGATTTTGTTGGACAAATAGAATATAATATTGAAAGTGATTGGATAAGAACTACATCTTCTTATACTTCAAGTAAACAAATTGGATTGGATATAAACTTGTTTTTTTATTACGTACTTTTTTCAACACAATATATAGAACAACAACTTGAACGTTCTCCAAGTCATTCTTACATCCCTTAATAGTGTCATAATATCACTATTATATTACTGAATACCAAATATATTCGAGATATATGTTTTGGAACAACTCTATGTTGTGGAAAGAATTCCAAATTCGACAATAAATTTATCATGAATACAGCATGGTTTATCAAGAATTTGATGAACCAAGACATTCTTTACAGTATTAACCATACATGAGGTAACTTTTACGAGTACTTTTATTTTTAAACATTTATTAAGTATTTTATGTATTATTTATACTTTTAAGATATTTTTATTAAATCCATCTAGTGTTTGTTAATGTGATACATATTGACATTTAATTAGTACAAGACGTAGATTGTTGCTTACTTTAGTTTATCTTAGAGTTTCAAATTAAAACTCAAAGTTTTTTTTTTATCATTTCTATGTATTTTCATAAATTTATTGTGTTTCCACTGATATTTCCACAATTGTCAGATACGTTTTATATTTTTGTGGGACTGAAGTTCAACATAAAACCGACATCAAATTCAATGGTTGAGTTGAATGTTTTTTTTTGGGTTTTTTCTATGACAAAAAATATAAATAAGATTTGATTATTCTGAAATATTGGTGACATAATAAGGACAATATTGAAAGATAAATAACATAGGAGTCGACGTTTTTGGAAAAACTCTAAATTGTCGTTTTTTTCTTATTGTCTTATATACAATTTACGCAACTAAATAAGTTGATGTTTGAAAACAACACATATTTTTGAATATTTAAAAAATATATTTTTTTGAATAAGTTGTCACGTTAAAATGTCGCCAACAAAATTCAACAACCTGCTGTACGCCACGCCGTCAAAGTCTTGTGCTTTTTCAAAGAAGCGGGTACCAAAACAAAGCACAAGTTTGAATCGAAAAAAAGCTAAAACCATTTCAACTCCCTGCCCAATGAAAAAAACCGAAGTCCTTCCTCAAAATCTTAAACCCGAACAGTTATTCCCTTTGAAACGACCTAATTACAATTTCTGTCAAACCAAAGGCAAATTTACCAACCTAACGACAACACATCTCAAGAATCATCAGCTGGAAGGTACACAGTAGACATCTAATTATGCCCCATTTGGAAGCAGGATATACTTGCAAAAATACAACTCTAGTATAGTAACAAAAGCCCAAACACGATATCAAATTTTTTTTGAAAAAAGATATCAAAAAAAAAAAAACAAAAGGCCAAACAACCCGCCGACACTACCCTAATAAAAAAAAAACAAACCTGCAAACCATGAAGAAAAAAAGGGGAAAAAATGGAAATCAAAATAACAACTTCCTTAATCCGAGTTTAAAACTTTATTAAATACTTCACGTCTCCCACACACGCACATCTTTCCCATGCTCTGGTTTCTTGCACTTCACTCATTATCATCAACCGAACAATAATCACCCAACAGCAGAACAAAAACCAAAGTTTTTTCCTCCGTATTTTTTTTTTTCAGAAAAAGGAGATGCCAAAAAAAGGAAGCACGCACACATCACATACACCTCCAACGATCATTGTTCCAAGACTGACCCTTGTGCGCACGTGCGACACCTCCACAGCACCCTTACCACGCTTGCCAACGCTCCACCTCCTCCTCCCCCTCTCTCCGTCGTCGTCATCACCACCCATTTCAAAAATTTATTCGCCATCCCACTCCACCCATTTCCCCTTGTCACCTCCCACATTTCGCCCCGAGAGAAGAAACGACAGAGGAAGAGGAAGAGGAAGAGGAGGCGGCCGTTTTCGGTTTTTTTTTTGGTTAGGCAGAGGTGCTTCTGCGGGGGCGGTGGGGGTGGGGAGAGATTTCTAGGGTTTTTGGATGGCGACGGAGGAAGAGAAGCTGCTGAAGGAGGCGAAGAAGCTGCCGTGGGACGAGCGGCTGCTGCACAAGAACTGGAAGGTCCGGAGCGACGCCAACATCGATCTCGCCGCCCTCTGCAGTTCCATCTCGGATCCCAAGGATCCCCGCCTCAGAGACTTCGGTACCGCGTTTGCTTTTTGTGTTCTTCGCTCGATCTGGATCTTGATCTGTCGGGATATTTCTAGGGGGTGCTTGTTTCAGTGGAATGATTTGTTTTCTTCTTTTTCTGGGGGGAAATCAGGGCCGTTGTTTAGGAAGACGGTGGCGGATGCAAATGCGCCGGTGCAGGAGAAGGCGCTCGATGCGTTGCTTGCGTACTTGAGAGCGGCGGATGCAGATGCTGGGAGGTGGGCGTTGTGGAGCGTTTAGTGGGCTTGCTTAAGCTACCTGCATTGCATGTATTTCTGGTCCCTATTTGTCTCATGATTTGTTTGTTGGAAAACTGTTGAACAGGTATGCAAAGGAAGTATGTGATGCGATTGTTGCTAAATGCCTCACTGGTCGACCCAAGACAGTGGAGAAAGCACAGGCTGCATTTCTGCTATGGGTGGAGTTGGAGGCAGCAGAGGTTTTCTTGGTATGAATTATATTTTCCTCTGTTATATTATAGTCACGGTAAACGTTTTGCCATCAATATACGTGTTATGCTTGCGAATATTATTATCATCATAATGGAAATTTTTATGCTTGAAGCTCAGAACTACCAAAATGCAAACATGTGTATTCATCTTTAGTAAGAGGGGCCTTAGCCTTTTGAATCCCATTTTCTTCAATCTCCTTAACAAGCAAGCAACAAAATTTCCTGCAAAAGTTGCTTAAAAAAGAGAGAGTAATTTCCTTAATAGTATCCTCAACTATACATGTTTTTTTTACTTCAGTACTCTCAACTATAAAATCATTTACTCTGATGCCCTCAACTTTTAATTCTTTTCATTTTAAAGTAGTTGTGATAATGCCATTGCAATATGACATGAAATGATCGTTATGCCCTTTTTATTTTCTTTGTCTTTTTATTTTCTACTTTGCTCTTCTTTTCTCCTATTCTTTCTCCTTGTCGTTCAAAAGGGTGGCAGTTCGAGGAAGAAGGTGGTCATAGGGTTGGTCCATGCTAGGCTCCAGTTTTCTGTAGGTAGAATTGGGAGGTTTCTTAAGACGTGGAGGTATGGCCAATGAGTTGGCACTGTGCCTCTGTCTACCTCTTCGTTGCCCTCGGGTACCTCGCTGCGGAGGTGTTGGAACTGGCAAGGAATGTTGCAAGGGACAACAAGAAGAACAAGATCATCCCAAGACATGTGCTACTCGCCATCAGGAATGATGAGGAATTAGGGAAGCTTCTGGCAAGAGTCACCATTGCCCATGGTGGTGTGTATGCCAACATCAACCTAGTGTTGCTATCGAAGAAGATGCCGAAGGCAGTGGAGGAGGGCAAGTCACTTGCTAAGGGTGTCAAGCCTCCCAAGAAAGCTTAGTGGAGGGAGGAGGAGGTGGCCTTTTGGGTCGTATGGAGTTATTGGTGGAATGGTGCCGTACTACAACATGACCCGACTATGGCGGTGGCCGTGGTGGTCTAACGAAGAAGAGGGAGAGGGAGAAGAGTTATATTTCTATATAGTTGAGGGACATTTTCATCCAATTTTATTTTAGATAAAACAATGTTTTCTAACGAAATTTCTATATAGTTGAGGGGTATTTTCATCTATTTTTTTAAATAAAACAACGTTTTCTAACAAAAACACCATAATGATTAATGACAATAGTTAAGGGTACTAGGGTGCATGGTTTTATAGTTGAGGGTATTGAAATCAAAAATACGTATAGTTGAGGGTATCATTTAAGGAAATTATTCTAAAATAATAAAATCTACTTTTTCCAAGCATGTTTGACATTGTTTTCAAAGAGGGTAGAGTTACCACTGGTTGATTAAGGACCTTGGAGACTATTTGGACTAATCGGTTGTTTAGTGGCCACTTTTTCTTTTTTGAGTTTTTTGCTATTTTATTGAAAACATACAAATATTTCCTCAACATGTACATAATACATCAATGGATTCTTTGGCATTTTTTATAAATAAATGAAAAGGTCCTATCATTCTTCAAAATGACCATGTGCATAATACATCAAAAATCGTGATTTTTAGGTAATTAAGTAATTATGCAAGGATAGTCACAAATCCATGTATAAATGTAGTTTGCAGAAAACTTACTTTTGTAATTACTGAACACTAACCAATATATATATGGCATTCGTTGTAAGGTAAGACTAAATATGCCAATCTCTGAAATTGATTAAGTTTGTGAAAGCGTTAGTGTATCAACAATTAATATCATACTGCTGCTTTTGTTTTGTCCTATCACCAGCATAAATAATTTCTGTTGTTATACTATTCCCTGGTGTATTGCAAGAAGATTAGGATTGGACTTGAGAAGTGGAGAACTGAAGTAAGTTGAGAGACAAATAACTGACTTTTTTCCTTGATCACTATATTTAGTTTACTATTAAAGTCTCGAACCTCTATATAGAAAGCTTGTAAGCCATGTGTCAACAATTACCCTTTGGATATGGTTTGACTGTTTAACCAATCTATCTAGTCATACGAGAATGGTCTGTTGATGTCTGCTAGTGACTAGTTGGACGACTAGTTGGACTGGTAGGTAGAATTGAAAATTGTCATGTATTTAATGTAAATGATGGTATGTTGTGGAAATCACTTTGCAATTTCAAAGTACATACATGCCATATGGTGGGGCTGATGGCTAGAATGAAACTGTCGAATTTTGATGGATCTATACCATTCAGCTGGAGTGGAAGGAAGGTGTTTTTAGATCGTTTATTGAATGGGCTAGTCCAATTGTGGGTGAAGTGGACATGGATGCAGTTATTGCAGTCCAATGGGATGTGTTAGTTAGCTTATGAAGGGTTTCTGTTCTTTTTGTTTGAGGGATATTGTTTGTGTTGTCTTGTTTAGATTGGTATGATCCATGGTTTTATTTTATACGCTTTACATGTATTATAAACTTTTCCATATTTGGGGAAGAACCTTGGTTCTAGGTTTGATATGTAAGGATATAAATTTTCCTGATTCATTCTTTTCCAATCAAAAAATAATTTTTTTGGCAACACAGACTTGACCCCACTCCTACCCAAGCCTGAGCATTAGCATGTCAGTAGTCGAGGGGGACTGGATGTTTGAACATTTGGTCAAACTGACTTCACATTCTTGAATTTGCCATATTTCAATAGAAAAGAGAAGGGGGCTTTCTTTTTTCCTGTTTTCCGCTCTTATCTCCTTGATAATGCTTTGTTTTTTCCCTTCTGTTTTTTGGAAATAAAATTTTTTCTTCTTGACTGCTAAAAAAATAAATTTACATACTATATTTTTGCCTGCTCAATTACATCTGCCGCAAGGGTGCATGTCCCTTTCTGATGCTTTTCTCTTCTTTCTTGTCTCCTCTCATCTTTCTTTATTGTTTTGTAATTGTACGTACTTTTCTTACCTCCATTTTTTCCTTCACAGCCTCCTTTTCTTGCATGCCATTAATCATTCTTAGACGTTTATCAATAAAGATCATGGTGGGATTCACCCTTGACTCTTGTTCGAAAATACAAAAGGAAAAAGAAAAAGGAAGAGCAGACTTTAAGCCATCACTGTGGGGTGGAAATGAACTCGACAGTTTCTACACCTGAAAGATAAGGGAGTATATGTGGGAAATTCCCTTAAGCATCGTTGCTGTGGTCTTATTATTGAAACCATCAATCTCAACGAGTAAAGTGGCTATTGTCTATGAAAAAGCGATCTTCGTTGAATTAAAAATGGAACACGTTGGCTCCCTTTTTTTTGAATGGCATGGTGGTTGTACCTTGTAAACCTCTCATGGAAAGCCCAAGTTCAAAATGTCACTAATCTCATTCTTTCTCTACAATGACAAACCCACATGGTCAAACCCATGACCTTCACCATGGTGCAAGATCCCAGCAACCACTGGGGTATTCTTGAGGGCTGTGTCCAGAATTTATGATATAATTATTGTCCTAGCTGATATTTCATTCTCTTAATCTTATCATGATATTTCCCCCCTCTGTTCAATACTACGGTTTATTTTTTTATTGATTCATTTTGTAAAACTTAGAAGGATAATGTTTCTGAAAGTCTATTTATTTTTGTTATCCTTTGTTTTTATCAACATTTTTATGGACTACTGCAGGAGGCAATGGAGAAAGCAATAAAAAATAAAGTTGCAAAAGCGGTTGTTCCAGCTATTGATGTTATGTTTCAAGCCTTAAGGTCTTTTGCCTTTCCTTCCATAGTCTTGATTAGCAAAGAATTTGTGCTGGCTCACTCCACACATGTTCTTTCTTGACGGTTAATGCTGATCTAATTTTAGTTATTATTTTTTCATGTCATATGTGTAGTGAATTTGGGGTAAAGGTTGTTCCTCCGAAGAAAATTTTGAAAATGCTGCCTGAACTGTTCAATCATCATGACCAGAACGTAAGAGCTTGTTCCAAAGGCCTAACTCTTGAATTATGTCGTTGGATTGGGAAGGATCCCGTAAAATCACTCTTGTTGGAGAAGATGAGAGATACAATGGTAAGGCAGTTCTGAACCGATAGAAAGATGTTTCTGTCTGTTCTCTATGCATTTTGTTAATACCTTATATATCCTTACTATTTGTAGAAAAAAGAACTCGAGGCTGAGCTTGGTAATGTCAATGGAGTTGCTAAGCCATCTCGTAAAATAAGGTAAGATTATCATCCAGCCCTGTAATTTGCATAAAGTTCATAATTGTTGGAGGTCACTGTTATTTTATTTTGTGGTCATTACTTCCTCCATTTACTTCTTCAAGTTCATTTTGTGCTTTGTTATCACTATTGATGTATGCTCGTTAAGGTGCTTATGTTTTGTGCTTTGCATGTAAGTGATTATCAGAAAGGCCCTTATGTTTTGACTTCCCATTCATTATTATGTAAAGTATTTTGGTTTACTTTTGTAATGCTTTGTTAAAGAATTATGAACTCCTTTGAATTTGAGATTTAGAATAGAAGATTATTGGAAATTCTCATTACTTTTAATGATGTAAATCTTGATTAGATGAAAAGAAAATTGATGAAAATTGAAAACTAATGGTGTCATTACTGAAATTTGTTGTGTGTCAAATCCTTCTGTCTTATACTGTGTGAGTAGGACACCAAACTTCTTTTAGAACATACCTTTTCAATGTTACTTGTTCTCCTGACATGCTGCTTTTTCCTTATGTTGTGTTTATCAATGTGTTGATGTCGTTCTTGCAAAAAAGAAAGATCCCTTGATGTATTCTCTTCAATTCTGATCCTAGGAATGATGTGTCTTATGGATAGTATATGTTTTGTAGCATTAGTTGAATCTTATACTTAAGCCTTTGGGGACTTAGTGGACCATTGTATTTGAAGAATTGGAAGATATGCAGTATTCTTGGTTTGAAATATTATATATATATATTTAATGGTAGATATTTCTCCAAAGGGCGTAGTCACGGGTTTATATGAAATGTGTGCAGACAACAATAATTACTTCAAAGGTGTGTAGACAACAACAATTACTCTTGGACCAGGTTCAGTACATGTGGTTTAGCTAACTCGAGGAGATGAGATTGTTAGATGTGGTGCTGGATTGTGGTATATAAATATGGTTCAGGCCATCTAAGGTATTCAACTATTGTGGTCAACTTGGAGACGGAGTGACCCTAAGATGTCAAAAACTGTTTATGATGTTGACTTGTAGCTGATGCAAGCAAGATTTAGATTGTTGGAATTGTCTCAAGTCTCTTTTTGTGGTTGTGGTGGGCTGCCATGTTATGATGGTCTTTGAAAGTTCCAACATTTGTTAGGATGCGAAGATGCTGAGTTAAGGTGGAAAAGAAGGTTTCACGGTGGAAGTTTAGAAAAGTTTATAAGTAATTTTTGTGCAAGACTAACAAGACTTTGCCCTCACCCATATGCTAAAGCTTTTAGGTAGTGTCTCCAATTTGTTCGCATGATCCTACATGTTAGTCATATCTCCCAAAATAAGACTCCCCTAGACTTAACATATTGGTTATTGAAAATTTTAGTTCAAATATCTCTTATGCACATTTGGGGTTTTTTTCCTAGTGGATTGTCTTTATTCTGTTGGTTTAAGGGACAAGTTCTGTGCTGAATAGAACCACAAAAATGTTATCGTATCATGAAGATTCCATAGACTCATTCCCTAGTGATCCCAAATGTCTATCCTGTATACAACATGTTGCAACACCACTCTAAATTGCACTTTGAAAGAATTATAATGGACTTCAATCTTGTGATGACATCTACTTGAATATTTTTGATAAGATATTTTACTGCAGGAACATTAGAAACAGGGCTTGGAGGCTGTGGGTGCTGCTTAAGCTATCTTAACTGTAGTTGGGCACACAGTTATATGATCTCTGTCATATGGCCTACAAAATAGGATCTCTAATACTGTAATACATAGGTTGCAGTTTGAAGGACTTCACGATTAAATCATGCAGTTCATATTCATCACTCACTGCCATCTTTGCTGCTAGCTGCTGCAGCAGCACAAACCTATTTCTCTTGTATGGAATTACTGTTTCTCTCTGTTAGCTGCAATAGTAACGCCTATTCTTGGTTTTAATAAAATCTTGATTACTGCTCAAATAAAAAAAGTAACCCCTATTATCATCAAGTAGACGAGTTTAATCAGACACACATACAATGAAGGTTAGAAATGCAGTTTCCAATAAACAATTTTTAGTGCAAGAGATTATCTCCAACTGAGAATTTTTCATGACTTCTAACATTGTTGTCATCCCCCTGTTAGCATGTGTCATTACACATTGTCACATTGAACTCCTAAATTTTGGACTTGCTTTCTTAAGGTAGGTGTAAATTATGGTCTATTTTGTGTAGGGAGGTTCTTTGGGTGGTATTAAAATCATTGTTCTATTAATTATATTCAGGTCAGAGCAAGATAAGGAGCCTGAACCAGAAGCAACTACTGAAGTTACAGGTGGTGGAACTTGTGAAGAGTCTTCTGTGGAAGGTAATAATTAGGAATCTAAATAGATTGGCTTATGGTTTGTTGATTTTAAGCACATACTATATATAGCCTGCACAAGTCCCACGTTTTTAGTTTCACCTTTTCCACCAAGCTTCTTGTCATAATATCTTTTATTTAAATATTTACAGCTCCCCAGGAAATTGATGAATACGACCTTGTTGACCCTGTTGATATATTGAACCCATTGGATAAATCAGGCTTTTGGGATGGAGTGGTGAGCAATCTCGATATTTATTGTTTTCTTCTTGCGAAGATTATTTAATATTTAATTTGAACTATTTTATTTATTATTATATCAGAAAGCTACAAAATGGTCTGAAAGGAGAGATGCTGTTGCAGAACTTAGCAAGCTGTCATCTAAAAAAAAAATTGCTCCTGGTGATTTCTCTGAAGTTTGTCGGATACTTAAGAAGGTGCTTATTTATTTTTATGCTAAATCTGTGACAACTAATATGATTGTTGTAGTCGTCAATCCTTTTGCTACTTTTGAGGGAGATCTAGACACCTGCAATCCCTTTTCTTTATTTTCTTGTCAGTCCTACTTTATGTTGTTCATTGTCTTTTGTGCTGTTTTCATTTCTCTTTTTTGTTTCAGCATCAGTGGGTACCTTCTTTTTTTAATCTAGTTGAAACTGTTTTGGAGCTTCATCTATATATGCTTTTTATAAAATTTTGGAGGCATCCTTCTAAAAGGCAAAAAGAGAGAATTTTGGCTGCCAAGTTTGTGAAAGAATACTAAACAAATGATAGCTCAATCAGTTCATGACTATAACTCCGATTAGGGTGTTGTGGGTTTGAATCCTAGTTGGTGCTGAACTTTAAAAAAAATCGTTGAAGAACATTCTTGCTCTACTGCATTTTAATAGAATTTTGTGTTTATTATTCTTCAATTGATTATGAAACCGGGTCATGAGTCATGATCCTGCTCCACGTGTTCACCACTCTATGAAGGTCCTAATATGCTTGCATCAAGTTCTGTACTGTTTAGAGGTATGTTGTCTGACTGGTATTTGTGTTGCACAGCTCGTTGCAGATGTGAACCTTGCTGTTTCTATTGAGGCTATTCAAGCCATTGGAAATCTTGCTAGCGGTCTAAGGAATCATTTTTATGGAAGTTCGCGCTTTCTGCTTCCTGTGTTGCTTGTGAGTATTACTGCAGATATTTTTATTTGGTCTATTTTTAGAGAATCTTGTTGTAATCAGATTCAAATGTGTTATAGTGCTCTTTATGTTGCACTTTATGTGGATATGCTGAGTTCATTTTTGTTCCTTTTCTAATGCAGGAAAAGTTGAAGGAGAAAAAACCTACATCAATGGAGGCTCTTACTCAGACCCTACAGGCCATTCACAAATCCGGTTGTTTAACACTGCTTGATGTTACAGAAGGTAAATTTGTGTTGTATCTTTAGGTCTTTCACTTGATGCAAATCTTTTGTTACTCGAAACTTTAGGATAATATGCAAACCTATTGGTATATTGTCGTATTTTCTGATGCCTGTATGTGATGTAGTTGCTTCTACGTTTATTTTTGTTGAAATATAGATATCTAATTCAAAATCAATTGAGAATAAGTGGAGAGGTTCATCTATGCATAATTACAAGTCTAGTGCTCACTTTTTTCTAATGTAGGACTATTCTTCACTTATGGTCTTATTTATGTCCTACAAGTGTTTTTTTTTGGGGACATGAGTGGATGTGTGTAGACTTGAACATATCTGAGTCTCTTTTGGTTTCTTTATTATGTTGAAATATAGACATCCAACTCAAAATTAACTTACAATGAGTAGAGAGGTTTATCTATATATAACTATAAGGTCAGTCTTTATTTTTTCCAATGTAGGACTATTCTAACAAGTTTCCGTCCATAATGTCCTCGACCCACTCTATCAATGGCCATTTGTCACAAAATGCAAAGACCTGGATAAAAAAAAGAAAGTTGTGAAAAATGTTTTGTTTGAATCGCTTGCTGGCTGGTTAGTTTGTATCACAACTCATAACATCTACATCGAACACTAGTTAACAGTAGTTTACCTTTTAAGGTAAAATGTTTATTTTTGTATTCTGATTCAAAAACCAACCCAAGCCTTTGGGTGAAGCATAACAAAAGGTTTCAAATCCTTTGTTGCTGCTGGATATAGTTTGAATATATGCTTGTTTTTATCCAGTGTCCCACTTTCAAAAATGCTTTGAACATTTGTCAGCTTATGCAAGTTCAATATTTTTTTGAAAACCTAATTTCTAACTTTTTTTTTTGTAAAGAGAAAATTTAGGAGAACCCCACCAACTGCAAGCAATCTCATGCCAGCCCTGGGCACGAGGCACAAGTAAATCCTCTTTTAGCTCAAGGCTCAGAGAATGGCTTGCATGAGCTGGTGAAACCTGCTAATAAAACCCCAGGTAAACCTCGACCTCGCTAGAGAGTCGAACCTATGAAAGTTAGGACTTACGCTCAGGCGGGATAAATCCCTACAATCTGCGAATATCTAACTAGAGACTACAGGAGATAGGAGCACCTTTGGTAACCAATAGGCCATCAGGTCACCCCTAATTTCTAACTTTATACCAAGGTTTCCTGAACAAGACCGAACTTCAAACCGTTTCTATGGCTGGTCTTGTCCTGTTCATTGTCCCCCATCAGAAAGTCTCAAGGACATCAACCGTAATTAGTGTTGGATCCAATGATCTGGTTCAATGGCCCAAGTGGTTCAACTGTAAATTGGTTCAACCACTGGCTCAAGAACCAGACAACCTTCCGGCCCTTGGTTTAGCAGGCCGGTTCAGACACAGTGATTACACTCTTTATACAATCATCTTCATGTATCATCCCTGTTCATTTTGAAAATGAGTTAACCTTTCATTAATATATGGTAGGACTATCAATGGGAAGGGTAAGACTTTACCTGTATCCTTATTCACGAATCAATATCGTTATCCATGCTCATTTATTATCCATTAAGAATAACGTTACTTATATCCATTTTTACCCACAAAAATAAACGGGTAATAGGAGGTCATGGGTAATAAATGGGTAAAAAATTTCTTATTCTCAAAATACATATAATAAATAATTCATTTCTTACATGTGACTCAAATTAATAGATATTATTTGCAAACACCACATAAATAGTAATTAAATAAATATTATAAACTAATAAAATAATTAAATGTTTACATAAAGCAAACACACTTCCAAAATGTTCAAAAGTGAGCTTAATGTCTATGTTTTAGGTTTCTTTTCTAATTTTCATTTTAACAAACCATAATCATCATATGTATATAATATGGACCTCATAGGTTACTAAGGCGACAACCTTGGGTGTTGCTTAGGCATCCAAAATTAATCAATTTTTTTTAGACTTGTATATATACTTAGAATTAAATAAATTAACCCATTGTTAAATAGTAACATGCATTCATATACTTACTTTAAACTCAAGAAAACATCAATTAACAATGTCAATATGTAAAATACAATATTTAAACAACAAATATGGTAAACACATTATTTAAAAGTCACAAATTAACTTGTAAACAAAAGTCAATACTTAATAACAAAAACAAAAGGTCCAAATGAAACTAAAATAAAATGGACAAACAAATGAGATTCTGATGATCTCATTCACTTTCTTCGTTATCTAATGAATTGTCAAAGTGTTTTCCAAAGTTGAGATCCTCATGATCCTTCTCTTCTTTATAAGCTTCTTGCTCTTCATTCTCTTCACTTTCTTCCCATTCTTCTTGTTCTTCCACTGTTGGCTGTTTACCTTTCCTTGAATTTGTTTGTACAAGATTTCCATGTTCCTTTGCACGTGCATGGCCTCTTGTTGTTTGTGTTACTTGTGTACTTTCGCTTTTTTAGTACGACCCAAGTTTAATTTAGAAGCTTTTGTAGCCATATCAACTTGTGCTTATGTGAGTCTATCCTTTCCATACACAAAATCGCCCCTGGTATTCCCATCATCCATCGACTATTATAATTGAGCTCCTCGACATTTATAGGATCAATTCTCATCCTTGTTCCTAAGATGTCTCATTTGGAATCTTTCATATAGACATTTGTTGTAGTCGACAAATACAAGTTTGTTTAGTCTTTGTTGTTGCATACAATTCCTCCTTTTCGTGTGAATCTATTATAAGAGAAAAATAAAGTAACAAACAATAAAAATATAAGTAACTAAATGCAATATGTCAAATGCCTCAAAATTAAAATAAGTGTGATTGTTAATGACTATATGAAATCAAAATTACTTTAATTCCTCTCACAATTGGAGGTGGTGCAACATAGTCAAAGAATACAAATTGTAATCTTCTTGAGATGTGGAGTGAGGACTCCATACGAGTCCCACCAAGAAACCACAAATACAAAAACAACATTAAACTGAAAAGTCAAATAAAAAAAAAATTATAAATTACTTTCTAAAGAAATCATACATACTTGGTTGTAGAAATTCAATGGTCTCTTTTGCCATTTCAAAACCAAATTTGTGCCTTTTTTGCTTGTAAGCCTTATACTCAACATGATTTGTATGCGCTCTTCCTTGTTCTTCATTGTCCTTTCAATGACATCTTGGAACGTCGACTCATACAGATCGACTCATGTGTCTCCATCATCTCTTACACCATAGTACACTAGAGGATTTAGAAATGTGCCCACACCAAGTAAAGGATGATCAAGGTGTAGAGCCCAACGTTTATCAACAATTTCAAGAATAAGCTTGTAATCTTGTTCTTTGTGATGAAAATTTTCTACAATTTTTTCTCAAGCATACTTGAATGCATGTGCAATGTACAATCAACCACTCTTAATAAAACAACAATTGGTTGTGCTGCTTTAAGACAATCCTCCAATGTATCCTAAAGGTCTATTGTAAGCATGGTATGCATGATTTGTTTTCCTTGTGTAGTCTTTTCCCAATTGGACTTATTCCACATATTCGAGACAAATAGCCTTTTATGTCATGTAAACTTCGAAGGATGAGAAATGAAGTGGCAAATCTTGTGACACTGCATTGAATAAGTTCGTTCTCATTAGATAATGAAGTGAAGGCATCGTGAAGGGAAGTGTGGAGGTAGATAATTGATGTAATGTTCGTCTCTATTATTATTACTTTCTTGAATCTTTCAACTTTCCCAATGTTTTCAAGCATAAGGTTAAAGCAATGGGCGAGACAAGGAGTCCAAAACATTTTATTGTTCTTTTCCATCAATTTCTTCCAAACTAGAACATAATTCGCAACATTGTTGGTGCAAACTTGCACTACATTTTTTTGGCCCAACATGTTCCATACCCTGTAGAAGAAGCTTGTGCAAATAATTTGTTGTTTTCTCATGCTTGGAGGTATCACTTGAATAAAGGTAGAAGGCTCTTTCTCAACAATTTACTAAGAAATTTACCAAACTCATTTGCCTTTTATCTGTTCATCCATCAAAGATGAAAGTGATGCAATATTTCTTCCAGTGTGCCTCATATTCTTTCATTGTCTCGATGACATCCTCATATTTTTTCTCCAACATTGGTTTTCTAACTTGATGGAAAGAAGTTCCTCTCCAGTAATGCCTAATAGCCTCACAAAGAACTTCAATTACCAATTTATTTACAAGGTTGACTGGCAAACCATATTCGTAAAGCATTTCACAGAAGATAGCATCAACTATAACCTTCACTTGTTTCTTGAAGTGATCCTCAAACTATTTGCTTGCCAACTATTCTTTGTCTTTTTTCTTCGACAAAAGTGTAAAAGTCCTCTCTACATAAAACATCAAGAGACTCAACTTTCTTCCCCACAACCTTTGCACTTGCACTTGCCCTTGCCTTTTTGGTTTGTTGCGAAGCTATTGATTTCAATTCATCACCTTCAACCTCTTCGTTCTTCCTATTTTTTCCTCGTGTGTACAACATCAACATCTCATTTGCGATAGTTGTTGTGGTTTTAGGACATTTTTGAACATCTACATTGCCTCTGATGAGATGCTCATTTTGTCCTGTAATTCCATTCTTGGATTTCTTTCCACATAGCAAACATTGCACCATATTCTTATCATTAAGATCCGGCCACCATGTGTATTTCCAATCAGGATTATTAGATTTGTCTCTTCTTGATGGCTCATGTGTTACTATGGGATCAATAAAGGCATGCACAATAAATGAATTTGGATCCTTTGACATTGATGGTGGTGGTGGAAGTGGAGTACTATTGATTTCTTCTTGCAACATCCTACAATTAATTATTAACAAACAAGTAATCAACAATGTTCTCCAACTAATAACACAAAAAAAACTAAAAACCAACTTTTAAAATTCATTAAAAATAAAAAAACAACAACTGAAGTTATCATTTAATTCAAAACCAAACAAAAAATAGAAACTTGAAGTCATAAACATTAGGGAGAGCAAAAAACAACTAAAAATTAGCATTTGAATTAAAAAAACCATTGAAATTATCATTTAATTCAAAACAAAACAAAAAGATGTCAAAGATAGAAACATGAACATTAGGGAGAGCGGAGAAGATGTCATTGATGAAATCCAAGATGAAAAGAGAAAGGAGAAGATGAAGGCATGAAGCTTACCTTAGGGAGAGATGAGGAGATGTGAAAAAACAGCTGGAACACGTCGTTGGAGTTGCTAGACTAGCTGTAGTTGCTGGAAAAAGCCATCGGAAATGGCGGCCAAAGGTTGGGGGCATTGAAGAAGAGTAAGGACAGCATAGTTGCTGGTTTGGAGAAAGTATTTTGGGTTTAAAAAAACCCTTGGAAACCCTTATAAAACAACAGATCCTTGTTGCATCCATTACCAGATAAACACTTGGGTGTGTAAATGCCCTGGATCCTCTGTTCGCCCGGGTGCTTAAGCACCCTCCTATTGACCCTACTGGATAATGGGTTAAGTGGCAAACATTGACATTAAAGTCCATGTGACATAACATATACATAAAAAAATGTTATAATTTAAATAGGTAGAGTGGATAAAGTGGGTAGGGTAAAGGATTATCCATACCCTACCCATCAAAATAAATGGGTAATTTTTTTTACCTATATCCTATCTATTAAATAAATGGGTATTTTTTTCTTGCCCATACCCATTTAAATAAGGTGGATAATGGATAGGGTAGCATGTAAATGGTTAAATTAGACAGTCCTATGATACTGAAAGTGGGTCGTAAGCTTGTTGCATTATGTCATAAATATTTTTGTGTGTCAATTAGTTCAAAAGGATGTTTTGAAGTCTGAAGCTGATTATAGGGCATCCTTGATGTTAATGTTAAACTTGTGGTTGTTTGGTGTGCTTCAAATTTCAAAGGACATTAGCTAATTGCAAATATAAACAATCAGTTCTTTCGAGTGTATGTGTTACCCCTTTGTTTTAGGTCATTAGGTGTCAAAACCTTCACCATATCTGAATCAATAATATAGAGTACGACAGCAGATAAACTCATGGTAACTGTCTTGTTCCTTTCCTGAATTACATTTACATTTTCCCAATTCTGTAGATCTCACTGTCTGATTGTCTTGAGAACCGTTTAGTTATTCAGTCATTCCATTTTCAAGTTCAACCAATTCTTTTTAAAAATCTATCAATTGCAATGTATCAACAGAATAACTAGTATAAGAACCAGGAATAATGAAGTATGTCTCAGTTATCTATCATTATATAGAAATTCCTGCTTGCCCCTATACCTAAAGGCAATAAAGAGTTCCCCTTCCGATGTGATAAGTTCATGACTTCTCGGGTTGGTGGGTTCTGTGGATATGGAAATAGCTTACTGGATGGGGGGTCCACATCTACCCTGGTTGAAAGACAAAAAAATCTCTATTTGGTGGGGCCTCTTCCTGTTCCTATGAATTTCATTGGACTTAGAGATGAGACATTGGAATCCTGCTACTATGATATTCATTCCATGTATTGATGTCTTGCACTACTGCTAATATATTAGATAGTTCATTCTGTGATCCATGTAATAGACGTAGTTTTACATGTTCTCTTGGTGTTGCCCTTGTTTTTGTTTGGAGTCGCCTAATTTTTAAAGCGTTGGTGGCTGTAGGCAATATTTTATTACCTGTCTCTAAATGTTCGATCCTGTAATTATGTGTTATAATATTAATCACTCTTGTTTAGCTGAGTTAT
Organism: Posidonia australis; assembly: GCA_024699735.1. Classification (NCBI taxonomy): domain Eukaryota; kingdom Viridiplantae; phylum Streptophyta; class Magnoliopsida; order Alismatales; family Posidoniaceae; genus Posidonia; species Posidonia australis. The sequence goes on along the minus strand of JAMKQA010051430.1, from coordinate 36,656 downwards.
TTAATTGTTATGGAAGGCCTAGATTTTCATGTTTCTGCTTTCCCTGATTCTTGTAGGCATGAGGTTTGAGAATTTTTAATAGTTGTTGTTTGAGATTATTACTATTTGCTGCTTCAGATGTCAAAGGGGCTGTAAAAAATAAGGTTCCACTTGTGCGATCATCAACATTAAATTGGGTTACATTTTGCATTGAGACAAGTCACAAGGCAACTGTTCTCAAGTTACATAAGGATTATGTTCCCATCTGTATGGAGGTGAGTTTACATAGATTTATCTCAGTTTGATATGATGATATCTAAGATGCTGGAGTTATATATTTAATTGTGACAAGAACAATGTGTGTTTCTAGTGCCTCAATGATGGCACCCCAGAAGTGCGAGATGCGGCATTTGCTGCCTTGGCAGCTATTGCTAAGGTATATAAATCAGTAGATGCCTTTTTCTTTAATCGTTTATCCCTATAGTTAATGTATTAACCTATTGTTTTGATTCTCTCCATCCCTTTAGTCGGTTGGTATGAGGCCATTGGAAAGGTCACTGGAGAAACTTGATGAGGTGAGAAAAAAAAAGCTTTCAGAAATGATTGGTGGTTCTACAAGTCAGACGTCCGATGCTGGGTCAGGTTTGCGTATGTTAAGTCACACTTTGAAAATTTACCAAGATTAATGTGATTGGTTATTTTTTGGTGGTTTGTATCTGATATTTTTTTTTCTTCTTTTGATTCAGCTGTGGTTTCAACTTCAAGTGGGAGCATCTCTGTTCAAGCGGTATGCTTCTTCAAAATTCCACAGGATGTTTTTGTTTTTTTACTTTGTAATAACATCTGTGTAGTATAGCTGTTTCTCCTTTTTGATTTTTTTCAAAGCTCTTATTGAATCTAGTTACTTGTCTGAGTTATGATCTTATAATGCCCATTTGCATGATTTTGTCTTTACTAGTGCTCGGCAAAATGTTTTTCACTTCAGTGTTGCTATGCTACCTTGCCTTTGCAATTTATGTGGCTTGTCTTGGTATGTCAGTAATCTTTTGAGTCAATAATGAATTGTGGGTGTAAATTAATTACTAGGTAAATATAGATTGGCTCCATGCTGGTCTATTGGTAAAGACATTTTGCAAGTACATATCACTAGGCAAATAATGTTGGTGTCTTGCTGGTTTAGTGCTAAAGATATTTTGCAAGTACGCGTTTTGTTTGTAGTCATTTGTTAGATTACTAACTTATATCAATTTATTCACAAATCTCCCTTTTATGGTTTCCAAAGAGAATTACTCTGTATCACATTGAATTTTGATGTGACACTTAAACATGTCTATGCATGGTGTACACCTCTATAGGGGGCTGGATAAGGAACCATTTTACAATAAGCACTAAAACCATTGTCTAGAACTGTGGAAAGTTGATTATGACCAAGTCTAGTCTAGTTTGATTCAGTTAGGGAGAGTCACTTTTCCTGTAATAGTTGAATGCTTTCATTTCTGTTTATTTATTAAAGCTATTGAACTGATCAGGAAAATAAAATCTAAGGCTTCTGCTTAATAATACATACCTTCCGCTTTTTCTGCAGTCCAGACTGTGGTACTGCAATATCTTTTTATTGAATTTTTAAAATTCTCAGGTCAATAAACATATGTATGGTTAACATTATGTTAAATTGATTCGTTTTCTTCATTTTTTTAACCTATCAAAACTAATTTTGTTAGTTGTGTTATGCAATTTGAACTTTGATTTGGTTTATGAAAATGCTTGATGTGTGTTAATTTCTGTTACCTGGAGTCCTTCTGAAGTGTTATTTCGCATATCATACAGAGTACTGCAGTAAGAAGGTCAGCAGCGAGCATGCTGAGTGGAAAGAAGCCTGTCAGTGCTATTGTGAGTTTCGATTGCAAACATTGAGCTATGTGTATAATAAAGTTCTGGATTTCATATAATGGTCTAATGTCTTGGGATTTTCCACCAATTATTTGACTAACTGAAAATTCTTACAAGGTGTCGAATAAAAAAGCTGGTGTAAAGTCTAATGGCCCTAAAAAGGCTGACAATGTTGGCCTATCTAAGAGTTCAGCATTGGTTGAGATTGAGGATGTGGAGGTACATATTGGTAGATGCTTTCCTTGTGAGCAATCAATAGGTCTTTATGATTACTGTATGTTCTCTGTATTTAACCAAAAATTGCCCTTTGTATATTTACTCACAGCCAGGAGATATGAGTTTAGAAGAGATTGAATCGAGGTTGGGTTCCGTCTTACCTGCTGATACAATTTCTCAGCTAAAAAGTGGTGTTTGGAAAGAGAGACTTGAAGGTTGCATATTTATTTTCACTAATGTATATTTCCTTAGAGATTTTTTCTTTGGTAGTTTTTTTTTCTCAGGGTACTGTTGAGGGCTTTCCTTTAGTTTCGTAGTAGGAGTAGCTTTTTTTAATTTAATTTAATTTTCTTTAATTTTATTTGTTCTTTGCATCTTTGGATTTTTTTTATTTCATTTTATTTTCTTTAATTTTATTCTTCAAATTTTTTTTACTATGCGATATATTTGCATCCCATGTGTTTCCCAAAATTTAAGTCGATTTCTTTGCATATGATTTGGACTAGTTTTTTTAATTCCATGATTCAGCTATATGTCTCCATGCTTATTTCTTGCTAATGTTTTAGAATAACACTAAGATACCTCTAAATGGTTTGGGCTCATGCTAATGTTCTTTGCATCTTTGGATTTTTTAATTTAATTTAATTTAATTTTCTTTAATTTTATTCTTCAATTTTTTTTTACTATGCAATGTATTTGCATCCCATGTGTTTCCCAAAATTTAAGTTGATTTCTTTGTGTATGATTTGGACTAGTTTTTTTATTTCCATGATTCAACTATATGCCTCCATGCTTATTTCTTGCTAATGTTTTAGAATAACACTAAGATACCTCTAAATGGTTTGGGTTCATGCTAATGTTCTTTGCATCTTTGGATTTTTTAAATTTAATTTAATATAATTTTCTTTAATTTTATTCTTCAATTTTTTTTTACCATGCGATATATTTGCATCCCATGTGTTTCCCAAAATATAAGTTGATTTCTTTGCATATGTTTTGGACTAGTTTTTTTAATTCCATGATTCAGCTATATGCCTTCATGCTTATTTCTTGCTAATGTTTTAGAATAACACTAAGATACCTCTAAATTTAAGTTGATTTCTTTGCATATGTTTTGGATTAGTTTTTTTAATTCCATGATTCAGCTATATGCCTCCATGCTTATTTCTTGCTAAATGGTTTGGGTTCACCCACTGTTTAAACGCTAGTTGGATGTTTATGCTTGCATTTAGAGAAAACAACAGTTGAAAAATTTGGGAGTATCATGCATGAATATATACAAACGACCTAACACTGATAACTTGAAATGCATCATAGCATGCATGATTATAAAGTTGCAAAAAAATTCATAAGATTCAAATTGTTATTAAGTGAAATGTAGTTTAACTAGTAAGTGAAGTTTTGAGTCCATTCAACACCTTTCATGAAAACAACATTTTAGAGTAAACTAAGTTTGCTAGAAGCTCCCCATATGTCCTTTGTAAGTTGGTTATCTCACTGGATATCCATAGACATGCATCTTATTGGTATTAGTAGATTACATGGTGGATGGGGAGTTTGTCTTGTGGTTCTTTGGTTCTGGAAGTTATTAATATGATTGCTAACCACTTAAAACTACCATCCTTGATTCTATTAGCATGTGGATGTTTCTTGGGAAAAAGGGGAAGCACAGCATATCACTAATCTTTTGTGATGCTTATGAGGTCATTCCTTTTCAATTTTTATACTAATGGCTTTATTAGAAGATTCTAGATGCATATTTTTATAGTAAAAGTGTCATCGTTTGAACTGTCATTTTTCCAAATTATGCTTTCAAAAGCAGACTCCAGGAACACCAGTAGGTTTTTGGGGTTTGAAATAAGGTTCAAGTAGGCTAGATATTTTCGTGTCAAAGATTCCAGACTCCATTGGCAAATTTTTGGTAATACACAAATGTTGATAAGTAAACTGTTTTGATGTCTGTTGTGGCAAAATTCAAGGCTTCTGTCCTAGTGGAGGAATGAAAGGGGTTCACCATGTTTAGTATGCAAATGATACACTTGTTTTTTGTGATGCCTTCTATCAACAAGTGATGAATTTGACATGCTTATTAGGTCTGTTTGGAATGATCTCTTGACTGAAAGTTAATTTTCACTAATCAACAGTGGTAGGAGTTTGTTGCAGTGACAATTTTATGGTTGGGGATGAAGCTTGATTCCTGGGCTGTAAAGACATTTTCCTTTTTGGATATCTTGGTCTGCTGCTTAGTGTAGGTCATATCAAAAAGGGGGAGTGGGGTCCTGTGATTGAAATATTTGAGAAGCGGCTATCTAGATGGAATGGGAAATTTTTGTCTATGGGAGACAAACTCACTTTGATATCTTTTGTTCCCTCAAATCTGTCAATCTACTTTCCTTCCAGTTTTAGAATCCTAATTTGTGTGGCTGGTAGATTGGAAAGCATTATAAGACAGTTTTTGTGGAAAGGTCGGAAGAAAGGAAACACAAGCAGGTTTCACATGGTAGCTTGGAGCAAAGTATGCAGACCCAAAGGAGAAGGTGGCCTTGGTATTCAGGATTTCTGACATTTCAACTTGGCACGTTTGAGGAAATGGTTGTGGGAAGGTTGTGAACATGGGTCCTTTTAATGGCAATAAATGGTAATCCAGAAATGGTGTAAGGGAAGTCTTGGTTTAAGATCTATGTTACGAGAGTTGGGAAGGTGTAGAAAGGAGTGTTGGAGGTGGAAGTGATTATGAAGCGTGTGATAGGGGGAGTTGGTAGAGAGGGGTTGGTCGGATTCTAGGAAGATAGGTGGCTTGGTGATTCAACGTTGTGTTTGTACGATTCTAGGAAGATGGGTGGTTTGGTGATTCAACATTGTGTTTGTACTTTACATTGCTCTTCTAGGTTGTTGCCTTTTGCTCAGTGAGATTATCTTAGTGTTTTGAGCGTTCCAAGGTAGAGACTATGATGTTTGATTTAGAAGGGATTTATGTGATAGTTAGTTTTAGAGGTGTACACGGTTCGGTTTGATTAAGATAAGAATCACGAACTGAAGTGTACCTATCGATTTTGATTATATTGAATCTGAATCGAACAACGTATGTATTTAAAATCGAATCGTCCAAAAGTTCGTTGGTTTAGTTTGATTCAATAATATAATTTTTTAATAATTAATGATGCCATATAACATCTATATGTTGTCAAATCATAGGATCATGAAATTTTTATCTTGACCACGACAAATGATGGGCTTTAAATATATTTGATGCCTAAGCTGCAAGGTAATTATACTAATATTGATGTTCAAGTTATAGGCTAACTGTATTAATTCTTGTGCTATCAGTTTTATTAATTTCTCTTTGAGTAATGAAGCTTTATTCTGAACTATAGCATTGTTTATCAAACTAAAACATGTCAATTAGTGGTATTGCTAAATTTACCGTTGTTTATCAAATTTCATAAAAGTTAATTTTTTATCTTGAAATTCTCGAAAAATTATCATTATCAAATGTCAATAAAAATTCAAACATTTAAGATTGAAAATGTTTGAGCATTACTTGGTAAAATAAAATAGATAAATATCAAGGAAAAAATGTGGTTTCTTCTATACACCATTTTTTTATTTGATTGCGAAAATAAAATGATCAAATTGTACCATTTTATCTACTTCATGTTCTAAAATACAGTGTGTTAAAAGTAAATACAATTTATTTTCAAACTCAGTAGAGTTTATTTATATATTAGGTAGATAAGTAAAGTATAAAAATCTACAAAGTTTAAAACTTATGAAGTAATTCAAATGGAATTTTGCGAAGTGTTTGGGTATAGGAACTTAGGATTTTGGACTTTGTTTTTATATAACTTGGAATAAAACGAAAGGTGGAGATGTAAAGTCATTTAATCCAATGTTTAACATTTATACACTATATATATTATAAATATTAATATATGGATTGATTCTTTGTTTGATTTGATTAACCTTATCCAAAACCAAGAACCAAACCATTAAGAGTTGTTCCAAAATTTGAGAATCAAATCGAACTATAAAAAATGATTCGGTTCGGTTAACCAGTGTTGTGCATCCCTAGTTAGCCCCTTGGTTTTGTTGATTTACTTACTTTTTTGCAATCTCATGGTTCGTCGAGTGCTTATGGTCTAAAAGTGGTTCTTTCTCAATGAGCTCCTTGTTTCAGGTTCTTTGTGGTGATGGCGTTCATTTGAGTTGTGTTAGTATTATGTTGTGTTATTTGGATATGTCTTATATGAGTACTTGTTATATGGATATCCATATAAGAGGAGATATGCTATATATATGTAACAATGTTGTTTATCAATAATATAACACATATTTTCTCTTCCTAACACAAACATGATACTAGAGTTTAGGTTTATATAACCCTAGACGTCCCCACCCTTATCGTCGTTAGCCCGTCTTCAGCTTGTTCACTGTCGTTAGGCAGGCATTTTTTTGGCCAACACGTCACCGACATCCATCGTAGCCTCCACTGAGCACGTTGCAGGCCACTGATCAACCTTCTAGTCCCCCTTCTGGCTTGTCCAGCCTTCGTCCGACATGTCCAGCCTCTGTTCGGCATGTCCAGTCCTTGTTCCGTCGATCACAGGCCTTCGTTGTCCCTCCCTTTCCTCTCCTGTGGCAATTGGCGACCTTAACAGCATGGTTGTCGATTCCCAAGGCATGATCTAGGCTGTCCCTTTATTCTTTCAATTTTTGTATGTAGGGTTATTTATGTGCCTTCCATTTGCCCTAGAAGTAGGTTTCTATATCTATTTTTGGTGTTTTCTCAAGATCGCAACATTTTTTTTGCCCTCTTTCTTTTTTTATTTGCTCCAATCAGAACAAATTTATTCTCTTTGGCCTCCTCTTGTACGATGTTGATGAAGAATCTCTCTAGAACGTCAATCAAATTAAATGGTAAGAACTATCTATTACGGTCACTGGCATTTACGTCCTTTATTGGTGTACACAAGAAGATGAGCCATCCTACTGTTGATCTCCTTGTAGTCAAGGATTTTACTTATGATGATTGGTTTGTTGATGAATGTGTTGTTATATCATGGCTAGTTAATAATATGGAGGAGGCTATATCTCGAGGTGTCATGATGGTTGTGTCTAACCCAGAGGATTTGAGATACTTTACAAAGCACATATGTGTGATATATGAGTAGCTATTTACACTTACTTAGGGAAAACGTTCTATTCAGGAATTCTACAGTTCCCTTAGAGCTTTACTGGATGAATGGGAAATTTATCAACTATTTGTAGCATATATATCGAAGATGAGGTAGTATCGAGAAGAGTTATCAATAGCCCTTTTTTTAGTTGGGCTCAACCTTACAGTGGTTTCTCAGATTTGTGGGCCAATTCTTGGAGCAGAGACTTGCTTTACTTTTCTCGTTTTTTTCACGTACATTGCATATCTCGACTGTAACTTCAGCCTTTGTTCCTTATAAGTCAGCCGTGGCTACCTTTACTCAAGGTCGTGGAAGTGGACGTGGTAGATTATTATCTAAAGGATGTGAGTTTCGCAAATATGATCACTGTAGTAAGACAAATCATACATATGGTTGTTGGAGCAAGTTTGGTAAACTTTCCTAGGTTAGACTTGTGACAGAGACTACGTTCGATGATTCCGCTACTTCGACAGGGACTATCTCTTAGGCCGAATATGATAGATTTCTTCAGCTTCAAGATAACCAGACACATGTCATCCATGCATCTGTCTTAAGTATACATGCCTTACTAGATTTTAGTACTTGTTCTTGGATTTTCGACATTGGGGCGTTTTCGCACATGTTGGGTATTTAAAACCTTTTTACTCGTCTTTCTAACTTGTTTGGCATTAAAATCGTTTTGATTGTCAATGGTCATTATTGCTTTATGTAAGGGGAAGGTGTCGTTGATGTCTCTTTCCTGATCACTCTTGAGAAAGTTATTTATGTTTCTGATTTGGTTAATTTGCTTTCCATTAGTGTTATTATCCATCAACTTTACTGTTCAGTAACCTTTTTCCCATATCATTGTACCTTTTAGGATTTACAGACGGGGAGAAGGATTGGTTTATTGTGAGTAAGGTTGTGGAATTTACTTGTTGGTCCAGGATGATATACCTAGTATATTAGTGTCAGTTACAACTATTGCAGAGTCCTCGTTGTTATGGCACTGTCGTTTTGAGCTCTTATGACATCGCAGTCTACAACAAGTTTTTCCTTTAATCTCAGTTGAGTCATTTATTTGTGAGTCATGTCGCTTAGGTAAGTATTATCAGACTAGTTATAAGCAATATAGTTTGTCTACTAGTTAAGGCTCCTTTGATTTGGTTCATTATGATATTTAGGGGTCCGCTCATAGTATGTCAATGTTTGATTTTTGTTATTATATTGTGTTTGTGGATGACTATTTTAAATTTTCTTGAGTGTATCTTCTTAAAGATAGACATTATGTATTTGATATTGTCAAGAAATTTTTTACTGAAATAATAAATCTTTTTTCTGTTACCCTAAAAATCTTTCAGATTGGCAATGCTCTTGTCCAAGGGATGTGGAAAGTTATTGGACTTTATTAGGAATCCTTTATTAGACTTCTTGTCCACGTACTTCCTAACAAAATGGAGTGGTTGAATGCAAATATAGATACATACTTGATGTTACATGTACAATCTTGTTACAAATGATTGTTCCCAAGTCATTATGGTTTAACGCAGTAGTTATAGCTACTCACCTCATTAATAGAATGCGTTCTGCATCCTTTGGTGGTGAAATCCCACTACAACGTTTGTGTCCTGAGAGGGAACTCTTCCGTCTTCCTCCAAAGGTATTTGGATGTGTCGCTTATGTCCAAGACTTTTGTTCTCTTCGGTCCCTTTGGTGTGTCTTTGTGGGGTATTTTAGAACTCAAAAGGGTTACAAGTGCTATTATCCACTTAGTCATTGATATATTGTGTCTGTTAATGTTACCTTTTAGAGTCCAAGTCTTATTTTAATTCTTCTGCTTCACTGCCAACCTCTAATACTACTACTACTACTACTACTATTTTACCCGTTGAATTTGTGGATACAGAGGATGTTCAAGGACAACCTTTCTAAGCAAATATGTCTCGTTCACTTCATGTTTATCATTGAAGACACAAGATGCCTCTATCAACTCAGTTTAAGCCACCATTTCCTTTTGAAGATCTTCTACCACAAGATTTTGATATTTCCATTGCTCTACACAAAGGTATATGGTCTTTCACTATTCATCATATTTCTACTTTTCTTGCTTATGATTTCCTTCACCCGTTTTTTCGCCAATTTACCTTGTCCATATCCTGAAAGCTTATATCCAAGAATTATCGAGAAGCACTGCTTTTATCACAATGGAAGGCAGTCATGGATGAGGAGATGCAAGCTTTACTTTTTCGTTGTATATGGGATTTGGTGGCTTGGCCAGAAGGAACTGACATTGTTAGTTGTTGTTGGATATTTACTATCAAGTACAAATCTGATGGCTTTGTAGATAGTTACAAAGTGAGATTGGTGGCATGTGGTTTTATACAGTTTTATGGTATTAATTATGAATATAGATTTTTTCTCCGATAGCTCGTCGTAATTCCATTCGGATGATCTTGCCTATTGCTATCAATAACTCATGGGATATATACCAATTAGATGTCAAAAATGCTTTCCTCTATGACGACTTGGCAGTGCAAGTGTACATGGGGCAACTTCCAGGTATATTGTTCTAGGGGAGAACAGTGTGTCTTCTCAAGAAAGCTATATATGGCTTGAAGTAGAATCTCAGAGCATGGTTTGATAAATTCAGCAAGGTGGTGATGTGTCTTGGGTCACATGATGTGTTGTAGATCATTCGGTATTTATCAGAAAAAAACCTAATAACTGTGTATTATTGGCAGTATATGTAGATGACATCATTTTTATTGGAATTGTTGTTGATGGCATAAGTGAACCAAACAATATTTACAGTTGCATTTTACTATAAAGGATATGAGATGTCTTAAGTACTTTCTTGGAATTGAGTTTGCTTATGCTATAGGGAAGATGGTGTTATCTTAGAGAAAATGTACACTTGATTTTCTTCAAGAGACAAGTCTTATAGGATGTAAGTGAGAGAGTACGTCCATTGTTCCAACACAAGTCTTCTAGGATGGTTCTATAGGCACCTATGAGGATGCAGGCAGGTACAGAAGACTAATTGGCAAGCTGATCTACTAAACTTTGATAGAGTCATATATCTCATATGCGGTTAGGCTTCTTAGTCAATTCATGTATGAATCTAGAGAGACACATTGGTGAGGTGCTATACGTGTATTGGCATACATTAAAGGCACACATGGACGAGAGCTTGTTTATAAAAGATATGGTAACTTAGATGTTGAGGCATACTCTGATTCTGGGTATGTAGGAGAGATAGAGGAGATGGGAAATTTACATCAGGATACTGCACCTATGTAGGTGGAAGTTTTCTATCGTGGCAGAGCAAAAAGTGGAATGTAGTATCACAATCCAATATAAAAGTTGAGTATTGTTTCATGACGTAAACAACTTTTGATTTGGTCTAGTTGAGATCCTTCTTGTCTGAGTTTGATTTTGCTGTATAAACTCCCATGGTCATGTATTGTGATAATCAGGTACTGATCTTTATTGTAAATAATCTTACTTTCCATGAACATACTAAACTTAGTAAGGTGGATTGTCATTATGTATGTGACATAGTAATAAAAGGAATTATTTGTATCTTATATATAGAACAACGAACAGATATTTATGTTCGTTTTGAATCCTTACGTAACAAGCTAGTCATGATTAATATCTATGTTCCAACTTGCGGGGGAGTGTTAGTTTTGTATTGTGTTATATGGATATGTCTTATATGGGTACTTGCTATATATCTGTATAAGAGTTGATATCTTATATATATAACTGTGTTGTTTGCTAATAATATAACACATATTTTCTCTTCCTAACACAAACAAGTTGGACTAAGTCTGAAATCATCATATCCCCTCCAATGTACAATTTTTTTGCATGGGCAGCTTCTTTATGGTGGTATACTCAAAGAATTTGCTCTAAAGAGACGTGGGTGTGCTTGGCTAGCAGATGCTCCTTTCATTTCGAGGATGAAGAGGATTGGTGGCATCTCTTTTTCGGATGTACCACTATTTCCAAGTGGTGGTCCTATCTTGCTAATCTTTGTGAGAAGTATACTGGAGTTTTGGGAGCTATGGAGTGTGAGGTGGGGACTCAAGGGTAGGAAAAAAAGGGTTTGGTGCATGCTCCCACATGCATGTTGGTGGATGGGGTGATTGGAAAGAAATAGAAGGATTTTCCGTGGTTCTTTGTTAAATGATCAAGATTTGAAGCACGCAGTTTTTGGGTTGATAATGGAATGGTCTTCTTTGTCACCAGATTGTGATATGTTGACAGATGCAGTTATTGGTGCTTGGTTGGAAGTCCTGGTATCGCTATGGGTACTGTTTGGCCTCTCAGTTATGATTGGAGTTTTGTTTTTGTGCTGTTTTTTGCTTTTGTTGTGCTCCATGTTGGAACTTGCTTGTGTTTTGTTTGGTTTTCTGTATTCTGGATAGATCTCCTCTCTTTGTAATTTTGTTTTCTGAGTTTAACTGCAATTACATATATTGCTAAAAAAGTGAATAGGAAAAGGTTTCTTGCCTTTGGTTGGTGATTGTTTCTGGTTTGTTCCTTAGCTTGACATACACATTTACACATTTGATTGAACACTATGCTACTCAAAAGAAATGATTGAAGTATTTGTTTATTGTCACTATTTTTAGTAACTTTATAGTTTGAAAGACTTAACTAAGCTATATTTATTTTTGATGCAGCAATCTGTCTGTTGAAAGGGGCAGTTGAAGGCCTCAGTGACCTTGATCAGTCTGCGGAAATTTTAATTCGACTACTCTGTGCTGTTCCTGGATGGGCAGAGAAGAATGTGCAGGTATATTTTCATTGATTTTATTGTCATGAATCCATGTTTGATTAATATCTCACTCCAATTATGCGTTTCAGGTCCAGCAACAAGTTGTAGAAGTCATCACTTTCATAGCGTCCACTGTTAAAAAATTTCCTAAACGATGTGTTGTACTGTGTCTACTTGGTAAATGCCTACATGCAAATATTTTGCGGTGCCTTTATTGTTTTACATTTTTTTCTCATAAAATCTTTATTTTCTGAATGGCTTTGGCTTTTCATTTTGTTGTTATTTTTTAATCAGCATATAACCAACACTATAATTCATTTTGTAGGTCTTAGTGAACGGGTGGCAGATATTAAAACCCGCTCCCATGCAACGAAATGCCTTACCACTTTTTCTGAAGCAGTTGGCCCAGGCTTTGTTTTTGATAGAGTAAGAATTCTACGATATCTTTGTCTATTCTGCACTTCATTTTTTAAAGAACATGACATCTTTTTCCCTGGTATCTTCTCTTAAGAAAATTTCTAGTGCTCTCTTCTCATGGTGGCTACTTTTTCATAGCTTGTTTTTGTGTGATTCTTTCTTGACAAAAACATTAAAGAATTCAAGAGCCCCAGTTTACTATTGCATGCTTTATCTTTTGCGTATTCATCATGACAACATTTTTTTGGAGAGCTTAACTATTTTGTTCCTTGCATTTTGACCCACAAAAAATAGCCTCATGCTCTAGACATGTGGTAGATATGCTTTCATAACTTATTTCTATTTGATTCTAGCTTTACAAAATCATGAAAGAACACAAAAACCCTAAAGTACTAAGCGAAGGACTTCTGTGGATGGTGTCAGCAGTTGAAGACTTTGGTGTTTCACATATAAAACTGAAGGTGCGCCAATAATGAAATTTATAATTTATTTGTTACTCTAGTATGTCTATTTTTTTACATTCCTTGGTTGTTTGGAGTCCTATTTCTCATCGCTAAGATGATATTCAACCTTTATCCTTGGTTGTTTCACAGGATTTAATTGAATTCTCTAAAGAGACTGGCTTGCAGTCAAGTGCTGCTGCAACAAGGAATGCAACTATCAAGCTTATTGGTGTGTTGCATAAGTTTGTTGGTCCAGGTAATATCTCTTATCTAGGATGGGTTTTTTTTTTGGTTATGCACCGTAAAGGCATTAACTTGAGCTTATTGCAGATATAAAGAACTTTTTGAACGATGTTAAACCTGCGCTTCTTAGTGCACTTGAGGCGGAGTGTGCAAAAAACCCATTTGAGGTACAATTATTTATTATCAAAGTGATTGGTCTCTTTTTTTACTAGTTCTGGATATGTGCTCTGCACATGTAAATTAGTTCCAAATTTCTATGGATTTATAATAAGCAAGTTTACATGGACCTTATTATTTATTGAATTACTGTTAAATCATAAATTTATTAAACACAAATGTAATCAACATAAATTGTAAATACTGTATATATACTGCTGCACAAAATATTGGAGGTGTGTTGTTAGACAATCATGTACTTGCGTACACTACTAAAAGGACAAATCAAAGCACCTAAAAACTTGCCAATCTTGGGTTGTGAATTCACTTGGTCTAAGTTACGCCAAAACCCATCATTGGCCTGGATGCATGGGATGGTCTGTGGCTACATCGTTGGGTGTCTTGTCTATGTAGACCAACTTTTGATCACCTTTGTTTACTCCACGTCAAATTAGACGAAGCTTGTGCGCAAAGTTGAAATGGTTCAAAGAATATTTGAAAGGCTGGGCAAGAGAAAGGAATTTAAAATTCTTCCACTGTTTGGCCATTGGTAAAAGAAAAGTGAATTTCCTTGGCCCAATTACGACAGACAGGGTGTTCAAGTCAACCAAGGTAGAAATCATGGATGGCCTGGGTGACATTTTTTTAGCGTGATTTAACTGCAACCTCCCATGTGAGGGTGGATTTGGCATCTTGGAGCGGTGTCCCTTGATAGGGTTTCCTCCTTACCTCTTTAATGGAGTGTGATTGTTTGGAAATGGTATACGGATCTGGTTGTAGGAAAGGTGGGGTTTTATGTTAAGAATGTCTCTCTGGTAGGAAAGGTGGGGTTTTATGTTAAGAATGTCTCTCTGGTTTGGGATGGGATTTTAGAGGTAGAGAGTGTGATGAAGTGTGGCATTCGGCTTTGGGTTGGGTGTGTAAATTGGATTAGATTTTGGGAGGACTACAAGATTGATTCCCTGCATTAGAGACTGTGATTTTTGGATTTGTTTCAGCTTTCGGTACAGTCTGTTACTAGCATAGGGGAGTGTTTTGTGAGGTATGGGAGCAGAATTGTTTGGGATTTGAGATTTAGGAGAGTTCTCTTATGAAGAGGGAAGCATTGGATCTTGTCTCCTTTCTTGCTTTGCTTAAAAATATAGGCTTAGGCTGTCTCTTTATTCGCATACCTGGTAGTGGGTGAAGGAAGGGGATTTTTTAGTTGCTTCACTCTTCTCAATCATGTTGGGCAGAGGAACTTGGGTGGGTGGCTATAAACAGATTTGGAACAATTGTGTTCCTTTAATTATTCAATGCTTTACTTGGAAGCTCTTGCATTGGGTTACTTTGACTGAAGTAGCTTTACAGAGACATGGGTTTCACCTTGTTAGTAGATTTTTCCTTTGTGGAGTGGTATGGAGGATCTCCATTACTTCTCGTTGGATTGCGGGATAGTTTGTTGGTGGTGGTACACCTCACTTGGGAGAGTGTTCTTTGATTAGCTTAGTGATGACATTGTGTTTGGGAGCTTTGAGGAATGAGTAGACTTGGAAATCAGACCTGGCTTTAAATTTTTTAGGTTCGTTTGGAATTAGAAGTCCCTTGGCCTAACATTGCTCCCAACTTTATTTATTTGAGGCCAGGTTGGCATCAACATGATTTTGGGTGGATCCTAATGAATTTATGTGATTTTGAAATTAATAAGAAATTGTTATTTAATAACTTAAAATATTGATAATACCATAAATGGTTGATAAAAGAAAGGAAAAAAACATTACATTGAAATTAAAAAAATACTAATTACTCTAATCTTTTTCGTCTCCATTTGCATTCTTGGTAGTCAAAGACGAAATAAAGCTGTAGTGTTTGCGATCATGTGTCTTTTGTAGCTCTGCACAACTTTTCATATCCTTGTATAGATGAGTTGTTGGAGTATGAGGTTTAGACCAGAACTTATGATTGCAATAGTTGTAAAAATAATAGAATTTGTCATTTTCATCTTGTTGAAGACATATTAATTCCGAATGTCATTCTAGATCCATCACAAAAACTAAAGAAAGATTAAAATTCAAAAGAGAAAGAAGAGTAATGATGATGAAGAAGAAAAAATGAAGTCTTGAAGACTTGGAGAAGAAATGAGGGTGAAATGATATATATAGACAAAAATGTGTTAAAAAGTGGATCCAATGGCTATTTATCTTATGTGATTGTTAGTTTTAAAAAATAATTTAAAAAAATAAAAAATTGTCATCCATTTTAAGAAAAGGACATCTGTTTTTGGCATAATAGTGTCATTGTCAAGAACTGAACGTCCACTTTTGGAAGAGAATACTCGGTTTTGATATAAAACTTTCAATGTTATGAATGAACGTTCGTTTTCAGAAGTTGACAGAATAAGTTTTGCGTCAAGCATATGCATTAACATTAACATTAGTCATTCACATTTATTCATTGATTCACATAGACATAATCATATCCATTTATTCATTTCAAATTGTATTCACATTCACATTCACATTCACAAATTGATATCCATAAAAGCAAAATTCATTCATTCGTAAATTTAATCAGCACCTTTAGAAAATACATAATTGTTTGAAAATTACTTGAATTATGAAGAAAAACCTAAACAAAATTTATTGAGGATATGATCTTAGTATATCTATAATATGAGACATTGATGTTGATATCTATTACATGTGTCATCAATATTCCAATCTCTAATTAAATAGGTCTTTCTCGAACTTATTCACCTTACATTCGATGTTGTGTAGTTTTCATACTTCTTGTTCTTCTTCGTCTTCTTGCATTTGTGTTGGAAGAACTTGAGTAAAAGAAGATGCACTACACCTACTTTCACGCCTGTTTCTTGAAATCAATTGGCTTTAGATGAGATTTGAGTAGTTATATCACTGATGATGTTTGATAAATGGTTCTTTTTGAACATCAATATGGTAATAGTTCAAAATATGGATGATAAGGTTATCTTAACAAAAGTGAGTTTTTTTGGTAGCCAATTCACATTTATTTTAGCAACTATTGGATATCTCATCTGAGCTTGTGTTAGTGCGAATTGATCCCTATGAACTTTTTTTTGTTGTAGATTAAATCTAATGATTTTCTTTTTAATTGTAGTTGTTGGGATCAATTCAATCATTGTCGAAGAAACATACTCTTGATTGGGATTTTTACAAAGAACTTTACTCACATTTGTCTCATCTCATAATTTTTTAATCCTAGTTAATATTATGTCTAATATTTCTGAAGTAATTTTTAAAATTCTCCATCAATTTTCATATATATATATATATTGTAAAGTTACGAATAATGATAATAATTTGATCATATTTCAAAATTTGCATAAAAAAGAGGAATGAGTTTGTTATAACATGGAACGATGATTACATACGATAATAACCGAGTCAAATCTTGAAAGTCAAAGATATCAAGATCGTCAAACTTTATCGGTAAACCTTCATATTTCGGTGATTCATGTATGTCTCCTTCGCTTTAGAACTTAGGAAAGGGAAATGTCATTCTTGAGTGGAGTAAAGACAAGATTGGTGGTTGTCCTTATTGACGTTAGCTTGGGTCTATGATGTTGAGGCTATTGAATGTTCCTTTTAGATGGTCGATGAGCAAAGATCTTCTTTAAGACCATTGGAAGACTTTAATGGTATGAGAAAGGCAAAGGAGAAAAGGAGGAGACTGAGAGAAGATTACGGTAGGCAAACCTTAATTGTGAATGTCTATAACTGAAGTTCTCTATAGCATTAGTTGGTAGTCAATTAACATCATACTTACTCAAGATCTATCACCTCATAATGGACATAAAAATTCACGTTGGCTTTGATAGCCAACATCTATCAAATAAAATTTGCTTGAAAAAAGTTAATATTAGTGATTATGGTTTATAAATCAAATACATAACATTGATTAAAATTACTTGGATGAACTAAGAATCAACTGCATGGAATACATAACATGATTAAAATTACTTGGAGACTGTTTGGCGAGTTACTGCATCCAATGTTTTAAATGTCAATTTCATGTCGGACTTCAGTAAGCTAAAAAACAGATGTGTCAGTGGAAACATAGTAAAAGAAGTCCACATTTGTTTAGAAAACTTTTATATCGATGTTGTGACAAAGTTGTATCGGTAAATTGAAAATAAGACACCTGTCGGTGAAATTTTGATGACACGCGTAGACACTTGGTACCATGACTGCATCTTAAAGGACATAAGCATCTAGTATGACATAAGCGTCAAGTATCGATCCTTCTCATCCTATAAGAATATAAATAAATTCCATGTCAATATTACATATTATCATAACATTTTGCACAAGATTACTTTTTCTATTTCTAAATCTTGCATTTTTCTCTCCAAAAATTGTTGATTTAACGTGCCTACTACCAATAACACCAATACAATCTTGTTAATTTCGTAGCCAAAAAAATATAATGCAAAGAATTATCTTGAAGTATAACAAAAACATTAAAAGTAATGGATTATTTTAAAATATGGAAAGCTATTAGGATTATTGTGGATTCTTCTAGAGGATCAACTAGTAGATTATCGCTCAATAGTAATATAATGTTAAACATTCGATCGAAATAAATACTGAAAGACTAAATCGTTCTCTTGTTACATTATATCTTTGATATTGTCCATTTGTGATAATAAACATTACGTGGTGCTCTTCTACTGTAATGTTTTACTATCTTTTATCACTCCTTTTGTAGTCGACAAGTTGCATAACCTTAAAAAAACATGTTGACTTATCCAATATGCTTTCTTACAATTGTAGGCTTGATTTGGCAATGAAGGATCTAACAATCCTCGTGCATAATCTTGTCCTTCCTTACTGTAAATTCGATTTGTTGCTATTAAGCTATTGTTTAAAATACTTGCAGTGCTAAAAACAATTTTTGACATTGATAACAATTTAATCCTATTTTTATTTTGTGTTTCCTCGTCATCCTCTTCCATGTAAGACAAGAAGAACCTAACGTTCTTCTTTGATTTCATCTCAAGAAAAGTATTTTCTGTAATATTATTTATTATATAAGACAACCACAATAAATAAAAAACATATATAATGATTTGTGTTTTTATTGCAAAAAAGATACACACAAATAAAAAGTTAATACAATGTGGAAAGTACAAAAAATTAATACAATGTGTATCAATGCAAAAAATTAACACAATGCGTTACAATATAAAAAGTTAACATAATATATCTGAACATCAAAATATAAGTTTTAATTGCTACTTTATGTTGTGTTCAAATTAAACTATAGCTAGTTGAACTTCATCTTTTGAGATAGGTAAAGAAATTGATTTCTTATTTTACTATTCTTAAAATGTTTCATAGCTTTAAATTTATCAATCTTCTTAAAACCAAGAAGAACAAGTAATGCTTCTTATGCTTCTTGTCTATTTGCTCGCTTAGACCATTGAAAATTTTCTTCTTCAACTCTGATTATGTGTTCCATATTTTCATTCTTTTTGAACTCTTCTCATCTTCCTTTTTGCAAAAATTAATAAGTGCCATAGCCTTGTCTTTGATTGCAAGAGAAATAGTTTTTTGTGATTGTGCATAATGGCAAAGTCTCTTTCCTTTTTTTGATGGTATTTGGGGGAAGATCTTGTACACATGGGAGAGTTTACTTGTGCCTCAGAATCAAAGTTTGTATGATTTTGAGTGGTCATCGGTTCAATGTCCTCAATGTTCTCTTCATTTTCACTCAAATCCACATTTTCTCTTTGTGTTCTTCTAAAATCAAAGGGTTGTATACCTGAAGTCTTTGTAGCAATGTTATTTTTTAACATTGTTCGAAGTTAATCATAATTTGAACATGATTTTCCTTTACATGGTACATATTCTAGATGTTTCTAACACAAAAAAATAAACACAAATAAAAAAACGTATTTATTTATAAATGAAAATAAACATATTTATATGTGTTACACCATGTTTTCATTTGATTGTTCACATGTTTTCTCATAGTATTACCTTGGTCTTTTCATTGTACTTTTTAATTGTTTCAGCTCAAGTGTGTGGTCTTATTTTTCTATGATAGTTTCACAAAAAATGTCTAATATCACCTCATCACCTTTTGTATTCCAAATAGTGTAACTTCTCCCTCCTTCAACCTTTTTCTTACCATGTATAGCCATGTCTAGTTCAGAGAAGAGAAGCATGCAATTAACTTAAGTGTATATATATATGTGTGTGTGTGTGTGTGTGTTTATGTAATACAATGATTATGTGAAAATATAATGGATACACAACATCAGTCTAGTGAAAAAAATAATGGATACAATGATCATTTGAAAAACAGTGCATACAGTTAAAATAAACATTCAACATATATCAAGGAATGTTACGGTGATTGATTCTTGAAATGAATGTAATTTTTACATGCTAGTGAGATAGTATGATTAGTATCTGTAGATGTTGAATTTCTTGCTATAATCCACTTGTCCTCTCACCCTTCCTCCTTGGATGCTCTCTTTCTTACTAAAAACCTAGATTCCCTTTTCCTCCACCTCTTCCCCTTCCCACTTTTTCCTTCCCTTTCGAAATTGGTTGTCGAATTCCAGGTAGGGGGTGTAATTGGTGTGGTTTTGAGTAGAGTTCATAGGTACCCAATTGGTGAATAGGCGGAAAGGTGTAAACGTTGTGGGATGGGAGGTGTTGAGGAGATGAAAGAAAAGGAACAATAGAACCAAAACTAGCTTTTTGCACAACCCTCGTTTAACTCAGACCAAGCAGACCAAACACTCGTACTAAGTCTAAGAGGCATGCTGTAGTGTCCACACTGCCATTTTATAGTAACACCTCTCTCTCTCTCTCACAGCAATACCACACAAATTACACATGAAATCCACACTTCACTTTGATTGAAGAAGAACATACACTTGAAAACATCCACTTTGATCGAAGAAAAATAAAATCCAAAGCAATATCCTTTGGAACAATAAAATGCATTTGAATCTACCACTCAATCGATGGAGAAGAAATAAAAACCAAACAACAACAAGAAGAACTAGGAAGGAATGCTCACCTTGTGTAAGTGTAAGCTTGTGTGTATTTACCTCTTGGCTAGAGTTGGACGATTGCGGAGGAGGACCACGATTGCTGTGTTAGCTGGTTGAGGATGGGTTGAAGAGGTGTAGGAGAGAGGAAGGAAGGTGGGTTGTGGGGGAGAGAGAGAGAGAGGAAGGGTGGATCGCAGGAGTGGAAGAGAGGTAGGGCATGGGGGGAGAGAATCAGTTGAAATTCCAAGGAGAGAGGTAGGAAATGATTTTTTGTTGGTTTTTTATACTTTGGAATCTAACAAAATTCATTTTCCATTAGTTTCATTTCCAATCATATGCACAAAAATCAGTTGGAATTCATTTTCCATCCAAATCATTTCCACGACTTTCCAAATGCACGACCCCCTTATTCCTATATTATCTCAATCTTTTATGAGATCTTGGATGTTAGGAACAAAATCATTGGATTCATTGGTTATTGTGATTTATTAATAAAAAATAAACTACTTCCACTTAAATAATAAACAATAATAACAAACACTTCATAAAAAACTTAAAATAATAAATTGTAAAATGGGGGGTTAAGAAGAAAATAAGAATAGAGTAGAAGAAAGGAATGTTGATGGTGATTGACAAAGGCATGGAGAGTCGGAGAGCTTTAGATCATTAACTTCAACTTCCATTTGAACACTTGAGAGTTGAGTGTAAAATTGCAAGAAGTTATAACTTTGAGAAATGAATAGGAGTAAGGAGCTTTGTGTGGATGGAAGAGAAGAATGGGGTACACTTTATAGATATTTCAAGGATCAAAGAGTTAGAAATGGAGTTGTTGGAAAGATAAAATTGTTGATGAAGTTTTACAGTAGTTAGAAATATAATTGTTAGAAACTATCAGAACAAAATGGAAAAATGGACATTTACTTTTGTAAGTGGATGTCCATTTCGTTCAATGATTGTATTTTATAGTCGTTGAAATTTAAAAGTAAAAAAATACGAAAAATATAAACGTCCATTGTTTGAAAATGGAAATGGACGTCCACTTGATCTAACATCTTTATTTTATGGTAGTAGAAATTTTGGGCCTTTTGTGTTACTTTTGCTGTAGTGGTGTAAGCTTTTCTTCATGTATTTTGTTTCTCAAAATTTTTTCAATAAAAAATTACCGATTACCTCTCAAGAAAACTTGGACGAAGACATACCCAATCATTGCATACAAATTGTCAAGAGGACATACTGATTTCATGAAAGTTTGGATATAAATGTAATTTAGATCTGCATGTAATTTATTGAAATGGACAATCTGATACTGATGGGACTTACAATAATCATGGGACTTGAAGAAGAGGAAAAACTTAGTAGACATATTATACTTGTTTGCCCTTTCCTTAAATATTAGGCCTATAAAATTGCCGAATCTATGTGTGATTATACACAGACTATTAGTATTAGATTTATATGATTATTTGGTCTATATAGAATTATACATATTGTGAGGTCTATAATCATTTACACAAAATATTATCATATTAGACTTATATGCAAATATACGAAATGTTGTATTAAGGTAATTACATACCATATCGGCATATTAGACATATGAAAAACAAGGTAATGTACCTATATGTATTTATTCAAAGTATTAGCCCTATATTAAATGTAGACAATGTTCTACCTATTTTCAATTTGACAAATTATGGGACCTGATTGCAATTTATGAAAAAAACTTAGAGACCAAATTCAAAATCGATTAAAATGGTCCAACATATAGCTTCTTAGAACATGATGGATTTAAAAATGCAACAAGATGACAAACTAAAATGCAATTTAACCATAACAGTAAAATTAGACTAACATAGAACTTTGGCAATGAGGTGTAAATATGGAACTTACCTTGGCAGAATATGTTGGCATTTGGACTATTACATATTTACAAAATATGTTGACCTCTTTTTTATTTATGGAACTTGGATCCCAGTAAGTGACCAGATTTACAACTTCACCAACTCTCTCTTTTTTAATGGTTTAAGAGTAGTGTCAGGATGGAGAATAGTGACACAAGGTACAAAACCTTCAATGGTGATTCTCATTTTTACTAGTTTTTTATATAAAAATATGGACGATAGATCCATAGTGTAATTTATCCTAAAATATCACAGTGATATAATATTTTAGCAAAATATGAATTAAATAATAATGGTGTACATTATAATTCATGATCGTATATGCGGCATCAAATAGAATTCCTGTACGGTTGTGGTAATGGCATAAGTGTGTATATTAATACAATGTTGTGATTTATACAAGGGACAACAAAAAAAACTTTAGATGGCATACTGCTATTTTTGTAATGGTGTAATATAGATCGTTATTATCTATATCTTTGATAATGGATAAGAATTTCTCAAGATGCTTCATCTTTGTGGATAGGGTGCTGCTGTGGCTCCTAAGAAAACTGTAAAAGTGGTGGAAACTAACTCATCTATGTCCTCCATTGGATATGACGGTCTACCTCGTGAAGATATCAGTGGAAAGATTACTCCTAATCTTTTGAAAAACCTTGGGAGTCCAGACTGGAAGGTTTGGTTTTAACTAGTGAACTGGGTACTGACTACTGTTTCACTCATCTATGACTAATGAATTCTGATTAAGTCTCCATGGCTTCATTCTAGGTTCGATTGGAATCTATTGAATTCATAAATAAAATAGTGAATGAAGCTAATAAGAGGATCCAACCTACTGGCACTGGTATTACATCATTCACTGAACCTAATTTACTTTTCAAGAACCATATAATGCAATAAGCTCATTAATCTGAGCTGGTTTCAGCCTTTATTAGAAACATTTTAACAGTTTTCTTTTTATCACCAGTGGAGTTGTTTGTCGCCATTCGAGGTCGACTTTATGACAGCAACAAAAATTTGGTTATGGCGACATTGGCCACTATTGGTGGTATTGCATCTGCTATGGGTCCTGCTGTTGAGAAATCAAGCAAGGTTTTCAGTGAAACTTCAATAAACAGATAGTTATTCACTTATGCTAATTCATCTTGAATGCTACAATGCCATGATTTAGCAAGAAGGAATATTTCCATGTCCAGAACTTATTATAGTTTGCACTTTATTTCTTGCAGGGTATTTTGTCTGATATCCTGAAGTGCCTTGGTGACAATAAAAAACACATGAGGGAGTGCACTCTTAGTGCTTTAGACTCTTGGATTGCTGCTGTGCAACTGGATAGGATGGTACCTTTTGGCTTGCCTAGATATTAAATTGAGTTGTTGGGTCAAATCTCATAGGTTTAATCATTCATTGTATGTGTTTTCTTGTGTCCAGGTTGCATACATTACAACTGCTCTAATTGATTCCAAGATTGGTGCTGAAGGACGGAAAGACCTTTTTGATTGGTTATCTAGACATCTCTCTAGAGTCAGTGATTCATCTGAGGCTGTGCATCTCTTGAAACCAACTGCTGCTGCTCTTACGGTATCCATAGTATAACTTCGAGTGCATTTTAATATTTTCAATTATTTTCTTAACTGTTTGAGATTTATTTCTTTGTTGTTGATTTTATTCAGGACAAATCAGCAGAGGTTCGTAAAGCTGCTGAAGTTTCATTTAGTGAAATTGTCAGGGTCTGTGGGAACGAACTGGTATTCCTTTTGAACTTTTAATATTTATTTCTGTTGTTTCTGTACTGGCATATGGAACCCTGATTATTGTGTTGTTGTAGGTCACTAAGAATTTAAAAGATCTGCGTGGACCTGCCTTAACTATTATTCTTGAACGACTAAAGCTTTCTGGTTTACCACAAGGTTAAAATAGGACCAATTTAACACTTGTCATCCACTGCCAAATCTATCAACCTTGTTGAGTTGTTTCTATCTTCTGTTGTTTCAGATGCATCTGAGCCCGTTAAAATGTTGCCCTCCAATCTGGCATCAAAATCAAGCAACAGGGCTGGAAGAATAGGTTCAGGTGCTGTTAGTGACCGTGGCGCAAAGCATGCTGGAAGGGTTATAACTACGATCTGATCTCCCTATTTTGTATAATTTAACTCTTTGAAAATAGAAGTTGACGTTCTTTTATTTTGTCAGAGAGGTGCTCCTCTGAGGGCTTCCAAGCAAGATTCTATTGTTTCTGCTCAAGATCTTGCAGTTCAATCACAGGCTTTATTTAATATCAAGGACTCAAGCAAGGTATTGCTATGTGCATTAGATTTTTCATTTGCAGTTCTGAGCACTTGATAACCAATGTCATATACAGGATGACAGGGAGAGATACGTAGTCCGCAAATTCAAATTTGAGGAACCACGGCCTGAGCAGGTTCAAGATCTTGAGGTATGCGTATGGACATTACAAATGATGACATGACATGATTTGTTTTTTTTTTTTCAATTGACCAACTGTGTCAGTGAAGGAAATTCTATCTACTTCTAATGTGTATATGTTCTTTTACTAGACTAGCTTGTTCTCTTGTTAAGATTCCTTATCAGATAGTATGCTCATCCCTTGTCATTGATGCTGATTTGCTTATTGATTGTGTTTTTAACCTAGTGACATGAATCCTAGTTAATACCAATATTTTTCTCATTTTTCATGGAAACTTTTATCATGGATTATTCCTTGATAATATGTCCTTCTACCTCACCTTGTTCTTAAAAATATTTTCGATGAAGCTCATATGTGATTACGTCTGCTGTTGTCATTTTGTGCAACTTGTTCTACCTTAGAATACCAATTTTTACCTGGCCACAAGAATCCTTCACAAATGATAGAACACGATGAACTTGATTATCTTGTAGAAGATGATTTTGGAAACAACCAACGAAACGTGAAATGAAATCTCGCGCATGTCATATTTGCGAAGTATATGCTTAGGCATAGCGTTACAAGATAATTTCTATTTTGCATTCTTGTGTCAAATGCTTTGCTACCTCATCCCCGGTAGAACATGGAATCAAATTTGCTGCAAAAAAAAAAAAATCTTCTTGACCAATGAGAACTTGCTTTACAAATAATATTTAATTGTATTATGTTTTATCATAATATTTTGCATGGTGTATGCATCTCACAGCACACCAAGTAACAAACCTGTTAATTATCAAAAACCTTGGCATGCATAAGATGTTTTCTAGTTCTCTCCAGGCTCCACCACATTTGGGTTTCCTTCTAGCTTCAGGAGCAACCTATATGATAATACACGTGGGATGACATGAAAGTTAATTATGTTTCACTTTGAAAGGTTTCAAACAAGGGGTAAGATTGGGGTTGATTTATTAAATATATATCATGATTTTTGAACACATTACTGTTAAGAGTATCTTGGAATGAAAATAATACTGTATATACTGTAAAAATTTCCATGCATTGCGTTTAGTCAAGTGAACAGTATAGTAATATCTTTTTGATAATATTTCTTGGAAGAACTAGTAGTTGATCCATCTTGAAGTTTTTTTTGTGTGATACTGTAAATAATTACTGCTAGCCCTTTTTTTCCAGTGTGATTTTGTGCGGCATTTCAGAGAAGACCTTCATCGACGACTACTGAGCACAGATTTCAAGAAGCAAGTAGATGGACTTGAGTTGTTGCAGAAGGTACTTTTTTCATCTGAATGTTTTCATAGTGTGTTTTCCTCATGTACGGGTTTTCATTCAGATTTTATTTCATGATAGGCTTTGCCATCTAGTGGGGCATATATAGTTGAACTTCTTGATATACTTTTGAGGTGGTTTGTTTTGCGATTCTGTGAATCTAATACTACTTGCTTGCTGAAGGTATCATTTTCCTTTTTCTTAAGTTGTTTCCTTCTGCACCTTGCTGTCATAGCGAAGAGTTTTGAGATGGCTATATTTGATAAATTCTCTCTTTCCAGGTTCTTGAATTTCTTCCCGAACTTATTGATACTTTAAAGAGTGAAGGCTATTCACTCAATGAAGCAGAAGCAGCTATATTTCTTCCATGTCTTGTAGAAAAGGTTTGTTTTTAATGATATCTGTGTAATGAGTCTTAAATGTTCCGGATACTCTTATATCATTATGATATGCTCATATTTATATTGGTAACCCTTTCTTTCATTTCGTGGTTGCTGATATTACTTTGTATTGATTTGATTAGTAACTTAAATAGATGTTTACATTTTTATGATAGTTGCGGTTTACATGATGAGCTGGTAGGTGTTAGTACATACTAGTACACCATACAAGTTAGGTTGTATTGGTAAATAAAGTTAGTTCTGCACCTAAATTATTTTGAGGGGTAGAGGCATGAAATGGGCCACCTACAGCATTCCATTTTGCGGACATAGGTGTCTCTTCATGTCTTGATGGAAATCGAGTGTAGTTGAAAGAATTGGCTAATATAATTCACTTGTTTAATGTTAACAGCTAATCTGATTTCCATCTTGGAGATCCAGTGGACTAGCAACATACATAGGTAAATATATATTGACCAACAAATTAATAATCGGGTAGTTCTGTTGGTATTACATCTGTTATTTTTCCTTTTTTTCTGGCCTTATTCATTGAATTTATGCTGGTACATGGTGCCTTCATCCCCCATTCTTGGCCTTGATCCAATAGAGTTTTTTTTTCCTGAATTGTTATGTTCATTGGGTAGAGGTTTGGAAGTTCACTAAATAATCTCTTCTATAACTGGGAAGATTTATTAACAAGTACCTTCCAAAACAAAAGTTGGGCACTACCTGCCTACCTAAATGCATAACAGCAACTAACTTTTACATCATAGCAAACTGCAGTACCATCTATTACAACTTTTAAGTAGAGGCCATATGCTGCTAGAGTCTTTTAATATTGATGACCTGGCTTGTTTTCTTGATTTATTGATACAATGTTAATTGAAATGGTCTCATTTGATATTTTGCTTGGATTGCAGTCTGGCCATAACATTGAAAAAGTGCGGGAAAAAATGCGTCAGCTTTTGAAACAAATCATCTCTATTTCTTCAGCATCAAAATTCTTTCCGTATATATTGGAGGGTTTGCGCTCAAAAAATAACCGAACACGGATAGAATGTGTTGATCTTATTGGTTTTTTCTTTGACCATTATGGAGCTGAGGTACTGGGCTTTACTCTTTCTTTTACTAGTCACCTAGATGGACAATTTATCTAACTGCTGGTTGCAGATTAGTGGTCAGTTGAAGTCTTTGCAACTCGTTGCTGCATTGACATCTGAACGTGATGGGGAAATCAGGAAGGCTGCTCTGAATACATTGGCCACTGCCTACAAGAATCTTGGTAATTAATGACCCTGCATTTGGTCCTTAATGATTTAATCTTGAGTAGTCTAGAACTGACTTGTTTTTATTGGCCTTTTCATAAATTGCTTCTTTTGCTAATTCTATATTTTTGTTCCATCAGGGGATGATGTTATGAAATATGTTGGGACAATATCTGATGCTCAAAGGAGCATGTTGGATGACAGATTTAAGTGGAAGGTAATTATAGGATTTCCTTTTGTCTTTGTATCCTGTTTCTGCACCTCTTTATACTGTTATGCTATTCAGGCTAGGGAAATGGAAAAAAGGAAGGAAGGAAAGCCTGGGGAGGCTAGGGCAGCTTTGAGACGTTCTGTCAGAGATAATGGGTAACTTTTTTTCTTGAAGCTGGACATGTCTGTGTTTCGACTATCATTTTTTCAGTTGGGTTCTTTCCTTCTGTTAGTCTTCCCTCTGCGTACACTGTTCTTGTTCTTTATTCATTAAAAATTTCTTCTATGATATTAGGAATCATGTCAGTGTAGTTATATTTTACACTTTGCCAATATTCTGTAAATTTTCTTGCTTAGTTGTATTTATATGGTCTGTTACGAAAAAAATATGAGACACTATAGGTTGTTTGACAGCTTAACCTTTTTTGTTATTACACTATTATGAGGAAAACATTTGAGACCATTCCCTCATAATGTCTGGCCCTTGCAGGTTAAGTCTACAGTTCATTCTTTTATAGTCCTAACAAAAGCAGCTGATTCTGACTAGTCAACTTGAAGGAGCCTCATGATCCCATAGAAACTTATTTTCAAAGTTTATTTCGAACCAAAATTGGTGAAATAGACTTTAGTAGTTCTTGTCTTGCACCCACATGTCACATTTGCTCACTGAAAACTAACCTTCTTCACGTTTTACCATCCATGTGAATCATGTATAGAACCTTGTTTTGCAGTACTGGTGGAGGATGGCCAACTAGTCCTGCCTTGGGAATTGTTTTTAGGGGTGGGGAGTGTAATTTCCTTTGCAAGACAAACTAGATGGTTTGATCAAGGTGACATTGTTGGTGCTATCAACTCCCGGTTGCAGGTGATGGTCTCCTGATTACAATGGATAGAAGTACTGGAGTTGATATTGGCCAAAAAATACATCCAGAGAAGCGAGTCAAGCATGATCTTGTTGTACAACAATGGAGTTGTGATTTCAACTGCAGTATGACTATGATGCAACTGGACAGTTTAGAATGATGACACAACCTTGCTATAGACTAATATTTCTGAATCATTTGAATAAAATTTAAAATAAAAGAAAGAATGTCTTTAGACAGGGGCACCTTTAATTCCTACTAATTATAATGGAAAAGGGGGAGAGACAAAACTAAACTTGTTACTCAAGTTAGCTATTATAATTGGCAGGAATGATGTATATTGTCTAACCAAGTAACCATTAGAAGAAGAATTGCGAAATAGAGTTTAGCTATCAACTGTAGTCCTTAACACCAACCCGTGTTGGTGAAATATTGTTGATACGTGTCGGTTTCCTAGCTGGGTGAGACGACATGCTAGTCGACTTAGTGTACTTTTTACACTGAGTCCATCTTGTGTCGACATGGCTTTAAAAGGCCCGACATGGATGACGTGTTACTGTTGCTGCAACTTTCCTTCCTCTGACTTTTCTCCTCTAGTACTCCTTGCATTAGGGATGGTTCTCAATCAGACTCCACATTTCCGAAGTAGTATCATTTAGGATAGTCCTCAATGAGACTCCACATCTCCAATACTTGGGTATTCTCTTATCTTTAATTTCTTTCCATATTAAATGTTATTAGAATTATTCATTTTAAACATATACTAAGTACTTTAAGTATGATTTATACAATTATTAAGTATTTTTAGGTACTATTTAAGTTTGAGGTTATTTGTATTAAGTTTATGTAGTATATTTTAGTGTGATATATGTTTAGAAAAGTGATTTAAGTAGCTTTAGATGTAAATTATTGCTTACTTTAGCTTATCTTTGAGTTTCAAATCGAAATTTGAAGTTTTTTTGACCATTTTCATGGATTTCTGTAAATTTATCGTGTTTCCACTGATATGCTTCTTATTTTTGTTGGATCAAAGTTTAACACAAATTGACATTTAAAATCTTGCAATTAACAACCAAGCGAATTGCTCCAATTGATCACCCATAATCTTTTTCCTTTCTGTTTCCTATTTGTTAGATTTGTTTCTCACTTGGATAAAAATTGTGTTAAGACAAGTCCGAGGAAGACACCATATACGTATTTGTTACAAAAAAAAACCATAATCATGGATGTAATGTTGATGTTTCTTCTGTATTTCGATGAAGTCATGAATGTTAAAACATTTGTAATTTGCAATACTCAAGGAAAGTTGAGATTTTCTCCATTACTGCTGCAGTTTTCAATTGAATTATTTTGTAGGAGAAATATATTTAATTCATTTCAATTGCTAGACAAAGTCACTAGAATTATGAGGTTGCTTAGATTAAGCATTTGAGTTATCCTATATGGTTGGCAGTATAACTCTGTAAGCACCATATGTTTTGGATAAGTGTGACCTTGCGACTGTCATAATTTATAAATATGAAGATTGTCATAATTTATAAATATGAAGATTAATGCATTATTTGAAATAAGAGTAAGAGTTAGGACTCAACCAAATCTTGCTATCGTTTGTTACCACATGGCTATAATTTATCTGCAAATAATCCTTGCAGTTAGAAAATGATGAATTTAAAGGAGATGGAGCGAGATGATCAAATTAGCTGAGTTCTACCTCCTTAACAAACACACAGTCCTAGAGTAATGTCTGCTGGTGTTGCTTCTCGACAACTCTGTTGTTTCAGCCTATACCTTTAAAATCCGTGTTACTGGTCAACTGAAATCACTTTTTGCTAGCTTGCTTGGGTATATTTTTCTGGAAATACAATGTCCGCATGATATGCACTTAGTTTTGTAGCAATTATTATAATAATTAGAACTCATGTTTCTTGTGAAGGTACTAGAGAGTTGGTTCTTAGTGATTTTCTTTGGTACATTTTATATTTTCCGATCATTTCAAGAAAAAAAAGTCATTTCAGGAAAAAATGAGAGAAAAACTACACTAGACAGAAATTACCAAGGCAATGACCCATGTGAAAACAGCAAAAACCAAAAACCAACATGAATTAGATCAAATTACGTCCTTCTTTCCATCCAGGCCTGAACACATGCATCAGACTCAAGCTTCCATTGAGGATGCTGGAGTCTTTGCAGCCACTGAAAATATGACCTCATTGTGAAATAAGTTTTGAAAATAGCTTATTTTGAAGGGTTTGAAGGTCAAATCAGTATCTGTTTGTGGTTAATTTCCTCTCAATGGCTTCTTGTGGAGAGTGAATTGTGAAGTATGAGTTTTGTTAAAACTAACAGCTTAGTTAATTTCTTCTGGCAGTTGCAGCCTATCACATTCAGTGGCAGTTGCAGCTTAGTTATATTTTCACTGTTTAGTTTCTTTTTTATTTGATGTTAAGTTATGGTTCTTGTATTCCTTTTCATATCATTACAACCTTTTGTTAATATGAGTGTAAGTAATTGGAATTTTCATTTATTTCCATATAATATTAAGATGCCTTTTGGATATGCAGAATAGAGACTGCTGAACAAAGTGGAGAATCCTTAGCACGTTCCCTTGCTCCTGCCATTGCTAGGTACGTCCACAAGGGAATTAAAATCTGAAACATGTGTCAATAGTTTTGTAATGTGTTCACCATGGTATATATAACTATATTCATACCACACAAACACCTTTGCTCTAAAATTTTCCTATATCTTTAGTGGCAGAGAGAACTACAGTCACATCAATCCTCACATGGACAGACATATTCTATCACGATCGGTTGCCCTGTTAAATGGTCCGGCAGATTGGCGTGATGCTCTGGATATTATCTCCCCTGATTCCCCTGAGCAGGTTTGTATTTTTTTCCCTTTTATGGAGAAAAATAGGTTTCTGTTTGAATTTAGCACCTATTGGGGTATTTAGTTTCCTTATGGCAACTTGCTTGGCCAATTTTGTTTGTGCACTTGTTTCTTTTAACAGTGCAGGTTCGAGCTGATACTAATAAGTTGTGCTCCTATAAAATATCTAATTTTGAGGTTGTAGACCCTTTTTTATGTTCTCTCGTATGCTAATTTTTATTTAAGGTTCCCTAGGATCTTGAAAATGCCCAGGAAATCGTCATTTATTCATAGACTAAACCAGCTCAGACGAGTTGTTGAAAACGAGAGATCGCAGTCAAATGTGAATGAAGAAATGTTTAACTCAGAGTCTGTCTGCTTCCTTAAATGTGGTCACGCCAGTCTGACTTGAATGGTTCAATCCAGTACTGTTGGGTTGGGAAGGTCATTTGGCTTCGTATCTGTGGTGTGCAGTATGCTTTTGTGCCAATCGTTATTTATTCATGTTTAACAGAAAGAAAATAGTTTAAATAAATAAACGGCTATTCACTCATCCACTTTTTATTTCCAACATTTCTTATTCTTTGTGACTTCACTTAAAACCATGTATATTTATGGAGTTTATTACCTTGTTCACTGCTCATGTCTTAATATTGCAATGTCAGGCCAATATGACACTCTGCTAGTTCTTGTCAGTATTGAGTTTTCTTGTAAATAGTTAACATAGGGTGATGTTTTCTCCTTTCACGAATGCTGGATTTTCCCATCATTTCTCATTCTTCACACTTCAACTATGTTACATAGTGGTGAACCCTCACTAGTCGGTCTGGGATTTTCTCAATATGCTATAATTACGGTTCTGTATGGATTTGGACTGAGACATTCTCAACATGATTCTTTGCTGCAGTCAGTTGAAGGTATGAAAGTCATTTGTCATGAACTAACTCAGGCAACTACTGATCCGGAGAGAAGTGCCCTGGAGGATCTTGTCAAAGAGGCAGATAGACTTGTTTCATGTCTAGCAAATATGGTAGGTAGTATCTAAAAATGATCAGAAATATCGTCATCAGATGGCATCCTTGCATTTTTTGGTGTGTTTTACAGGTCCCCAGGAGTTTTGATTTTAGCCTTGCGGGAGCTTCGTCAAGATCATGTAAATATGTTCTAAATACACTCATGCAGGTTCGTGTTCATAAACGTGAGTTATATCTTTATTTGTTTGTTTCCTCGTACATTCTTGTGATATCATTGGGGTCTTGCAGACCTTTCAGATTAAAAGACTTGGTCATGCTGTGAAGCAGAGCACACTCGACAGCCTCATTACTGAACTCCTGCTCTGGCTTTTAGATGAAAGGGTTCCACTGATGGATGATGGGAGCCAACTATTGAAAGCACTCAATGTTTTGATGCTTAAAATTCTGGTTGGCATATAGCATCTGCTTCACATTTCCCCCCTCAATTTACTTTCTCAGTGTTCTCATTCTGATGATTATGTGGCAGGATAATGCTGAGCGCACCTCATCCTTTGTCGTGTTGATTAATTTATTGCGGCCCTTGGACCCATCAAGATGGCATTCCCCTGCTTCAAATGAAGGCTTTCTTGCTAGAAATCAAAAGTTTTCTGAATTAGTTGTTAAATGTCTAATCAAACTGACAAAGGTTATTCCAGTACTTCCGTTGAATCATATGCAAACCTTTCCTCTTGCTTTTGCCTCCTAACCTCTTGTATTGATGTTTTTATTTTGTCAGGTTCTTCAGAGTACAATTTTTGATGTTGATCTTGATCGCATCCTTCAAAGTATTCATGT
Organism: Posidonia australis; assembly: GCA_024699735.1. NCBI lineage: Eukaryota > Viridiplantae > Streptophyta > Magnoliopsida > Alismatales > Posidoniaceae > Posidonia > Posidonia australis. Next base: position 3,352 of record JAMKQA010051430.1, on the reverse strand, counting down.
TTATCTGCAAGAGTTGGGGATGGAAGAGATACGGAGAAGGTACTTCGAGTTGCTTCTATTGTTTTTCCACTGGTATGATGTGTTGCATACTTGTGTGGTTATTTTACTTGTTTTCCTACACAATTATGTTATAGGGCTGGTGCTGATGATAAACCATTGCGAATGGTGAAAACGGTGTTGCATGAGCTTGTCAAGGTTCGTGGAACAGCAATTAAGGGGCACCTATCAATGGTTCCTATAGATATGGAACCGCAACCAATCATTCTTGCCTATATTGACCTGAATCTCCAGGTAAAAAAAAAAGGCTTTTCTCAGCATAGTAACTCTGCAACTTGATGTTGACATATATGATAAACGCAATGTGTATTTCACTGTGAGTTTTGAGATATATTTTTTCTTGTCTAGACTCTAGCTGCTGCTAGAATGTTGACGCCTTCAGGACCAATTGGGCAAACTCATTGGGGTGATTCTGCTTCCAATAATCCATCTGCTACTACACATTCTGCAGATGCACAATTGAAGGTGTGTTTTTTACGTTAATTATTTTCTTTAGATTCTTTCTCACGTTTTCATATAAAAATGGGTGGTGGTCTTTTATGAAGTTGCATATGCATCACTATGTGTATGTGTTCATTTCTACTAAAACTGTGATAATTTGTTTGTCCTTGATGCAAACAGCAAGAACTTGCTGCAGTATTTAAGAAAATTGGTGATAAGCAAACTTGCACTATTGGTCTATATGAACTCTACCGAATTACTCAACTCTATCCAAAGGTAATTAATGATTTCCTGATGGATATTGTGGTAGTTTCAATTTTTTGCCTTCTTTCTTTAGTTGCATATTTACGTTTTCTGCATGCCTTAAGCTATTTCAGCTGATATATTTGTTTTTTTCTTTTGTAGGTTGATATATTTGCCCAACTTCAAAATGCAAGTGAAGCTTTTCGTACATACATAAGAGATGGGCTGGCACAGGTGTACAGATTGTGCTTTTCATTGTTCTTTCTTTTCCATGTTTGTCATATAGAAGATCGAATTATTGTTGTTTTGTTATTATTATTTGCAGATGGAAAAAAATGCTGCCTCTGGAAGAACACCATCTAGCCTCCCAATGTCAACACCCCCTCCTTTGGCTTTAAATTCTACTTCCCCGAAATCTGCCCCACTTTCACCTGTACACACAAAATCCATTAATGTAAAGTCCGAACTTGTAACTTCAGATATACCTGTATCATACACTGAAGATGATGTGACCCAGGCTGCACATTCTTTCAGAGGCCTACAAATGGCAGAAGACCGGAACAATAGATACACATCTGGAGGTCTCCCTCTTTCCCATTGGTGTACTTTCATGTTTCTTTGCTTGTATTATCTTCATTATGAACTTTTCAAGGTTCCTGAAGGTGATTGGAATTCCCATTTTTTTTTTTTTGGGTGTGAAGCAGTGGTTGGAGTTACTTCAGGGACCTTGGATGCAATCAGAGAACGGATGAAATCCATTCAAGCTGCAGCAGCTGCAGGGAACCTTGATGTTGGAAGCCAGCCGTTGGAGTCTGCAAATGGCAGCATTACCCATGCTTTGCAGAATCAATTCCATGGAATGGATAATGGAGAAGAACATGCTGTGCACTCAAACATTTTACCTATGGATGAGAAGGCATTATCAGGGTTGCAGGCTCGCATGGAAAGACTGAAAAGTGGATCTATTGAGCCTCTGTAGAGTTCCGATGATTTTGGCAATTGTTTTGTCTTACTGTAAAATGTGAAGGGATCTGGCAAAATGCTTTTGCTGAGAATGATGTTTGCAATCTTTCTCTGCTTTGCTGCTAAATCAATCAAAGATCTCCAATCAGTTCAGAAGCATATCATGGACAATCAATCATCTGTACATCATAGCGTTCCAAGAGCAATATTAAACAATTTTTTCAAGAAAAATACCCTTGTAAAATTATATTTGTATATCAGGCTAGTTTTTTTGAGAAATGTCTACGGATGTGAACTAGGTGTGTATGTGATTTATCCATTTGCTAGCGTCATTCCTACTGGTTTGTTCATTCCTACGTCTTTACGTAGAAAATTTTCCATTTTCTATTGAGTAATGGTTTCTCCTCGAAAATCTCTATTCGTTTTGGAAAGGTAAATCTTATATTTGGCTAAAGCAAAGCACTTTTTTGAATGTGAGAAATAAATTACATTGACTAATGCTGAGAAAGATTTATCTGGGCTCTCTCTCTGCTTTGTTGTTAATTGGATCAGTTCTCTTAATTGGAACCCTTATTTCCGATCGTTTTGGAGAAGTTACAAATTGGATGTCTACTGTATTTGGTTCATATTTTCAGGCGACTCGTTGATTTCTTGAAAGAGCAAGAAGCAAGAGGCTGTTGCTCGTTAAGCAAAGTTTCAAATATCAAACCATGACAACTACTACATCAGAAGATATATCGTTTCCATGGTATCTAATTTTTTGCAGTTACGGTGTTGTTTTTTTTTTTTGAAATCGGTAATCTGTTTTTCATATATTCGAAAAGTATAGTCACATAAAAGTCAAAGTGTTGGAAAAGTATTACAGTTTCGCAGCTCCAACTGGTAAGGAGCAGAGAGTCAAAGTACTAAGGTTTAAAAAATATTACAGAACCAAAAGAGAGTATGTGAGTAAATAAGTTAACAGTGGTTAACAAGAATTTAGCCAATTAAAGGGGATTATCGTCCACAAGAGCAGGGGTGGACGCATTTTCATCTCCAACATGTTGATCAGAATTTTCAGCCATAGGATCAATATCCATATCTCTATTGTGCTGAAAGGGAGTAAAGGAATGCAGAATCTTAATTTTTTCAAAACCTACACCTAAACACTCAATCCAGCAAAGAGTCAAAGCTATAATATCATTAACAATCATATAGTTATTTCTGAGAATAACTCTAAAAATTCTATTGTTCCTTTCCTTCCAAATAGACTAAAGGAATATTTGCACAAAGGTATGAGAACCTACATCAGACATATCAATTTTTAACACAGGCAGCATATTAAATAAGTCTGCTATAGATAGGATAGCAGGGTACAAGGGGGAAATTGCAAAAGCATTCCATATGGAGTAAGTAAATGGACAAAATAGGAAGAGATGCATTACAGATTCAGTATTGTTATTACAAAAAATACATAAAGTGGGACTGTTCCATTCCCTTTTACACAAGTTATCTTTGGTCAGAATTTTATTACAAGCAACCAAGCACGAAAATAGTTTAACTTTGAGTGGTACCCAACATTTCCAGATTTCCCCAAAAAACTTAAATCTGAGTCCACCGTCATTTAGCATAGCGTAACATGATCTAACAGTGAAGTTCTTATTGGTAG